>CAJPEX010002078.1:0-21970 GCA_905338405.1 Notodromas monacha
ATTGAGCGCGGAAGATAATTTCAAACCGCTCCGCTTACTCGTTTTCAAAATTTTGCTCATATTTGCGGGCTGCGTTTACTGCGGAACTGCTTAAACTGAACTGCTTACAAAAGATAAGTTCAACAACAGAATGTACCAACATTTTGAAAGTAAGATACCTCTGAAATTACATTTTGACTCCAATTTTAGCACAACTTAATGTGCATTTCCCATGGTTTCCATTACAAAAATATCTGCCAAAAACTTGGAATTGGTTTTAAATTCCCTACTAGCATTAATAATGATGCAAACAAAAACTTTAAAAATGTTATGCCAACCTATGTCACGCATCACCTTCTATTATTTCTTGAAATTCCAAAAAATTTGTATGTTACTCAAGTAAATATAGTAAATTTAGAAAATTTTCACTGCATTCAATAAAGTACAAAATGCCCTTTTTTCCTACAAAATCAAGGCAGAAAAATTGGGCACATGCGAAAAAGAATGAAATTTGTAGCAAAAAAAGTTTAAGCAAATGGCAAGCCGTAAATTTGCCCCTGTTTGAGTACGTATATAATGAGCTGAGGATTAAATTTGGCACCATTCAGATAAAATACATAATATAATACTTGCTGGATTATTTTTTGTTGAACAGAAAACTTCATTTGCCGCTTTTCAGCATTCACAAGGTTCAATCAAGATTTCCACAATCAAACCCCTTTCCCACCCAACCCAAATCCACTCAATGACATTTAATCACTTCAGAGCAAGAAACAGAGCACAAATTGATGAAAAATTGATGACAAAAATAAAAGAAAATACAATCCATGAAATACAACTGGACATCTGATATGTATGCATACACTCCTTCATTCCCTGACATTGGAAACAAAATATATGTAAAAATTAATTTAAAGCACAAGGTTTTCAGCGTGTTTCTGTATGAGGTTTAGTTGAATGAAAAAATTAGAGAGAATCTTTGATGAGAAATCATATAAGGCCAACATTTTATCTTGATCCTTTAAGATTTCAGAAAGAGTCTCTTCATTGAATTCCAATACTAGTAAATCTTTCTTAAGCTTGTTTCTATCAGTATGAAGTGCTGGACATAAGAAGAGAAGGTTGACCATTATTATTTGATATAAATTAATTTAAATGATCTTTAACTGGGGTTTGCGTCGTATTCACAAACAAATTTTAGGCCAAATTCCATTGCAAAAAATTGAGATGTGTCTTACTCCAAGGCACATGATAATCCAGTAAATATGGCACTCCACTGTACTAAAATAATGGCATACTTTCCGATATCTCATGTAAATATAGTTGCCTTCAAAAATGATGTTAGTCCGGTGCTACTTTTGTTGATGTCTTTTTGGAGAGATGTAAATGTACGTAATTTTTACAGAGTAATGCTTGGGTAATTCACTAATGCCTGTTCCAATTTTCCTCTTTCACAATAAAGTGACAAAAAGACGCAGATAGATGAAAAGATACCTTATTTCTGCGTCAAATCAAGGTTAACTTATCAATCATGCAAAGCTTCGTGCATTTGCAAGTAGTTAAAGTTATATACCAGGTACTGCATTCAATGGCAGTAGCAGTACTCGATAAAAATGTTCAGACACTGGAATTTGTGGTATTACAAAAATCCATAAAAATTTCCATTAATAAGCAAGAGGATTCCCTATAGACTGGGTTACAAGTTTACAACTCTTTTCAAGCAAATATAAGTTTGCCTAGAGTTTTGTCGTTGATCCCATAAATCAGATGCATTCTGATTCAGCGAACGCTCTTTTAAGAAATGAAAAAAATATTTAATATTTCTCGCGAGCTTTAAAAACTTCAAATTATGGTTTTATACATACCGAAGTCGAATAGAATGCGATCATCTCCGCGTTCCGTCGATAAAAAAAACACCCCAATGGGAATATTCTCCTCAACTGGGAATTGGAAAGTCCAAAAATTTTTTCAAAAAAGAAAACCTAAGTTAAAAAGTTCCAGGACAACTTTCTATTTAGATCAAGGTTTGAGAATAATAAAATTAAAAAACATGCCCCACTTGACAGAAAATTCGTTCCGCACAGGACTTTGATCTCTTGGTCAACATCTCTGCCGACGATTTCAGGAGCACGGGAATAATTAGGCCGCATCTTTTCACCTCGATAGCCAAGATTTTATTTTCCATGAACAGAGAAAACACGGCAATGATTAGATGAGACCACTGGTTATTAATTAAAGGGGGGTGGGGAAAGAATAAGGCATTATATGATCAGTGAAATACTCGCGGGAAATGTGACTCGCATTCTATTCCGTCGCACACGACGATTTTCAGACCACTGAGATAAACCTACATGGCCCTTTTATTTTTTAATGAGACTTTTAAAGAAATAATCTCCGGCAAACTTTACGAAAATCTCTTCGAATGTGCAACGAAGAATCACAGACGAAGTTTAATATCCCAACCTTAAAAAAAAATCGTTTCCGCTGTATTAAATCACGTACCGTATTCAGAATTTCATTTCAAACTGATCAAATATTTTTATATACATGTTTTTGGCACACTCTTCTGATTAGAACATGAATACTATACTCACAACGTAATTTTTCTTGATCATCCCGAGAAAAAATGTTCCCTCAGTATTAAATAAAATAAAATTATCAGCATTCCCTTCCAACTGATGATTTTTTTTCCTTTTTGGCGCACACTTCTGAGTGGAAGACCAACATCCAAAACATGATTTTCTCTGTCATTTCTGAGAAAAATATTTTACCGGAGTATTAAGTCGCATACAGGATTGAGCATTCCCTTTGAAACTGATCACATCGTTTGAAATATTTTTTGGCATACACTTGTGAGTAGAAGACCAATGGAGTATTCAAAACTTACTTTCTCTTAATCATCCCGAGAGAAAAAATATGTTTCCGCTGTATTAAATCACATTCAGTATTCAGCATTCACTTGAAACTTAAAAATTGTTTCAAATATGTTTCTGGCACACACTTCTGAGTATAGAAGGTCAATACTCAAAAAGTGGGTTTTCTTGATCATTCTGAGAAAAAGATGCTGCTGCAGAATTAAATCGGCATTCCCTTCAAACAGATTTGCATCAGGATACATTTCCTAATTAGAGTATAATAATGTCCCACGTCCGACTTTTCACGGAAATTTCGCCCGTTTAAAAACTTCGCGTCAAAATCAAAGCAGTCCATTGAAAAGAAAGCATTGTATATACGCCGTTTCGGTGGCAGCACAGGGAACAATTATAAAAAACCATGATGCCAATTTTGAAAAATTGCTCGCCAGCAACGAATGGCGATTTTCCCTAAAAATCTGCGAGCACTCAAAAACATATAAAATTCGCGATTCAAGTCGGAAGAATCCCCCTCCCGAAAATTCAAAACGAACGCCATAAAAAGGAACGCGGGCCAAAAGAATGGAAAATTGACCCACTTTCCTGCCGTTCAGCGCGAGAAGAACTGAAAGCACCAAACTTCAAATTGGTCCACGCGAATTCCCACCGCCGACGAAAACGCCGGACTCCCGATGATTGTTCAGGGGGAAAAAAATAACAATAAAAATACAGCATATATTCGCAACAACAACACCTAAAAAAAAGCGTCGCACAAAGAATATGCACTTCTTAGCTCGTTAATTTTGGTTCACAAGGAACTCATCCTTGAGTAAGACTTCGTTCGTATCTCTTTTGGAGAATGAGGCGTCGGTTTTTAGCAAAACCGAAAATCCATTTGGTAAGCAAAAGCAATGCTATATATTTTACGATTCGAAAAACTCGGTTATTCCCTGCTGAGATAATTGCACTCTTCGGCCGCAATTCGGTGGGATTGATGGCTTTTCTTACGACAGAGAGCAGACAGTTGACAGCCATGTTACTGAATACAGTAAATCCTTGTCGTTACAACGAAAGCCATTAAATTGGCTACAGAAAAATAAAATTCGTCAGAACGAAAGAATCGTGGTCAATTAACTCATTCAACATTCAGGCCACTACTGAGCATGGACTTGAAACACGCATTGGTTGTACAGTACACATATTCGTTGTAACGAGATTTTATTGTAGCACATTATAATGCCGTCTCATCGGCAAAAGCTTCAAATTCAAAGCAATAAGGCAAAACACCATGGATTAGAAGTTACTCATATATTGCCATCGATTACAAGAGAATAATTCATTTCAAGTGTCTCTAAAATGAAAAAAAAAATATCTCCCGTGAATATGAAAAAATTTGATCGAAATTAAATTCCAAGAATCGCAGAAAACTGCATGAGTTTTCTAAAGCTTCTAATGTTTTCTTCGCAGAATTATAAAATATAGACTGGGATTCAAACTCATCTAGTGACCAGGAAATCATTTATTCGTAAAGGTGTGAATTGTTCAGATAACCTCATTTATTCCACTGTGGTGAATCTATAGCAAGCCATATAAAGTTCGATACTCTATTGATTGAACGACAGCAACTAAATTTGTGTGACACAAAATGAAATTTGACTACGAATGTGAGACGCACTTTCATATGATACGTTCAATGGTCTAGCAGTCGACTAATATCCTCAGGCAATCCCACCACAAATTAGAATTTTAAATGCTGTGCCTTTCATTTAATTAAAACGTGGTCAATTAACTCATTCAACATTCAGGCCACTACTGAGCATGGACTTGAAACACGCATTGGTTGTACAGTACACATATTCGTTGTAACGAGATTTTATTGTAGCACATTATAATGCCGTCTCATTGGCAAAAGCTTCAAATTCAAAGCAATAAGGCAAAACACCATGGATTAGAAGTTACTCATATATTGCCATCGATTACAAGAGAATAATTCATTTCAAGTGTCTCTAAAATGAAAAAAAAATCTCGCGTGAATATTAAAAAATTTGATCGAAATTAAATTCCAGGAATCGGAGAAAACTGCATGAGTTTTCTAAAGCTTCTAATGTTTTCTTCGCAGAATTATAAAATATAGACTGGGATTCAAACTCATCTAGTGACCAGGAAATGATTTATTCGTAAAGGTGTGAATTGTTCAGATAACCTCATTTATTGCACTGTGGTGAATCTATAGCAAGCCATATAAAGTTCGATACTCTATTGATTGAACGACAGCTACTAAATTTGTGTGACACAAAATTTTTAAACTGATGCTTACACTCTGCGTGAAAGTATACTATGCAAGTTACCAGATCGTCAGCTGATTATAGGAGTCCGTTAGGGTGGTGTTTAATCTTAAAATTTACGACACGGAAAGTAAATTAATTTAATTGATTGCAAGGATTTCTTTGTTTGAATTTCAAACCAAATTTTTCAGAAAGGCATAGTGTTGGTCAGAAACAGGAATCCAGCTGTAGACCCAAGACACTACAGCAAACATGAGATTAACTTTTTGCTTCCATTTAAAAATTCAATCTTTGTCAGAAAAGTGCGTTTTACATTCGAATAAATACGTGAATATAATGTACTTTCGCGGCAAAGCCTTCATTTAATGTTCACTGAAAATTTTTTTTCATGTCCGAACTCCAAACATATCCTCGTTCGTCGAACTGATTTTATTTTTCGAAACATAAATCACACAACTGAATCAGTAAAAAACTGAACACAAGCACTTACACACCAACAGAGATTTCATAGACACAACACAGACACACACACACACACTTTCCGGAAGGAGAACCAAAGAGGAATCGAATAAACTTCAGGAAACACCAGATATTTTGCATGAATGCTTTTTTTTCTTATTCTTTTTTCACGAACACTTGAAGAAAACTTTAACGTGTATCTCCCTCCAACTCTGTATTTTTCGTATAAGTGTACACCGCAGAAATAACTTATTTTTGCTTTGCAGCCCGATTTCGCCTTTTTTTTTTTTCTTCTTTCCTTTCGCCTTGGGAATTATAACTGCCGAGTTCCACGTCCGCGCTGCTCAGCGTCAGGAGGTGGAATGGAGGCCAACTGCCGGGATCCATCCTAGCAGTCACCATATGAGCGCGAGTTTCCCAATGTACACGCAGAAGAAGTTTCCCCGCCCACTTCTTCCTTAGTTTCACCCGGATCTTGGTGGCTGTGACAGAATTCTGCCCAACTGATGTTTCAAAAGCATTTCTGATTATCACACACACACACACAGGCATGCACACAGGATTTCAGCTGGGGCACCAACCGGATGATGCCAATGACAAGGATGCATCTCCATCCAGCAAGGCTGACTGGAATATGCATTAGAACTGTGATTGAATGCGGAATTCACAACAGGGATGATGGTTACATCCCACTTTTGTCAGTTGAGCAAGCAGGAGCATCAATTTGTATTTGGAACATCTGGAATGGGAGCCTTGGGTTTTTTTTTGCTGTTCAGTTGAAGGGCATTTGCCTGCTGTAAGAGCTGTCATTGGCTTTGCTAAAATGCAGAAGATTGTGTCAAGATATAATTGTTTCACTGCAATCTTAGTTCAGGTAAGGCTAAGTAATAATTCAACTACTGTGCATCATAATACTGTATTTACTTGAGTACCAGCAGCATGCACCCTTGAGTATGACACACACAAGGGTTTTTCAGCAGACAGTATTTTTGATGAAATTGTGTCCCCAAGCAAGATGTGCACCCCATTTTGAGTGAGTACAAATCTGCAAGTTAAAAAAAATAGAAGCACCCACACTTGAATTTAAACATGATTTAATCTTGAATTCAATTAATTTTCAATCATTTCCATCGCAATCAGTGTTCTACTGAAATTGCTTCAACATTCCCCACTATACAGTCAATCCACACCTATAAATGGACCTCCTGCATAAGGTATTTTTGCTTAACAGGTCGCCTGTGGACTTGTGGAGGCATCATAATTTTTAAGTTTTCATACTTCAATTTGCATAACTGGCTTTTCACATAACAGACTGGTCTGGTGCAAAAATTAAGTCTGTTGAGTTGGGGTTGACTGTAATCAAATATAATGTACACCTAAACTTTGAGAACTATTAAAAATTAATACTCAGCTATGACACACACCCCCCTTCTTCCTGGCAATTTTGAGAAAAAAGGTGTGCATGATACTTTAGCAAATGCAGCAATAACCTCATCAACTTTAGTTGGTAGAATACTGAAACTGCTCATGAATTTTATAAGAAAATGTATGATTGCTCATCTCACTAAAATTCTGCATAGCATTACCTTTTAGTATGAAAACCTCACACTAAAAATATAGAGCAAGTATTTGCAGTGTGATTTTTACCTGTTTGTCAAGACAACATTTCTATAAAGAACAGATATTCTTAATGAAAATCCATTGAATTGAAAAATCCAATGAACATATTGGGCTTAAATGAATTTCTGTATGTTTGTTTTACAAGGTATCACTGAACTTTTCTGTAGCAGTTTTCCCCCCACAAATAATAGAGAAAGATAAATGAGGAAGAAATGTGAGAGTGAGCCTTATGTGAGAATTATTTTCTTGGCACAACTCATCACTAGCCAAAGATATTCATTTGTCCATATATACATTTATTCTAGAAAAATTCTGCCACCCAGATAGGTTAATTCTAAAAGATGTTTCCCAATGAAATATCTATGCACTGGGATGTTGATGATACATCAAAGCCTACACAAAATTCTGGATTTTACTGATTAGATACTCTATTGTAATGCACTGTGAATTGAAAATTGATGCAGAGAGTTCAACAGAGTTCATGCATTGTTATTTGTAAATCATTCCACATATTTTATGGCAAGTCTTGCAATGATGCCTGCATTTTAAATTAAATATTTTTGATGGTTTATTTTGCTTTGAAAACTGTCAGACAATGGTGGAAAGTTGACAAGATTTTGTCTGCCAGAAATTCTGTGGGGTCAGAGTAGAGGGCGCCACATGGGCAAAGGATTTTGCCAGAGTGAAAATCAGGCACATGGCTGCAGATGTGTGCAAAGCTGAAGTCCCTGCTGCATAGCCAATGTACCACAATTGGGCAAACTGGTGGCAAACCAGGAAAAAACAACAGAGAACATAATTTCGACTGTACAAATTGAAATTCATGTCAGACACCAAGATTTCAATTGAAGCTCTTTCTTGTCAGAAGGAGGGACTCAAGCTGATCTCTGGTTGTGTGTTACTGCTTGATGTGCATTGTGTGCTTGGATGTTTATTATAAATTCAAATCAAGATTTTGTAGGAGAAGGTATTGCAGCATCTGTCCCCACCTCCTCCTGTCTTTGGATTGAAATACACTGAGACCCCCACATGCAGACACCTCAACCTGCAGAAAATTTGACATAGATGTATGGACACTTATTTTCCCAGAAAAATTAAAAAAGGCCCAGCATGAGGACACTGACTTGACATAATGACATTTTGTAATACAATTGCAAATACATTTCAGATCAAATTACAAGAAACAGATACTTCCAACCCTAAAATTTATGTAAGAAAAGTTCTTGGGCATTTCTTTCACCAATTTACCATCCATTTAGCTAATTTAAAAAAAATTACCTCCAGCATAGAGGGAATTCTCCTGTTTTCACTTGAACGCTATTTTTGTAGATGCCAGCATTTCAATGTACAGCTGTACAGAGATACACTATTCAATGTTCCAAATGCTTTTATTGAGTTGAAAATGTATCCACTAATTCAAATTCAACTGGCAAACAATTTTTTGCAGGGAATTCTGAAGAATATTGCTTCCATAAAACACAAATTAAAAATTATACAATGTAAGTCTATGGGAAAACAAGACTTAACTTAGGGGCAATTCAACTTAGGAACACTCTTGATGCACCAATTATGTCCACATCTTGGGGTCCCACTGTACACTAAGGTTTTGGGACTCCCTTCTGGAGGATCTGGCCACCTAACACACTGAACACTGAGCTTCATTTGACCGACCTTTGTTGACATTCACCTGCCTGACAAATGGCATCAAATTTGGTTGCAATGCTCTTGTATAGTTGATGCCATAGTGGCAATGCTCTTGTATAGTTGTCCCATCCCATACGGATGCCATACCAGTTGCGTACGCGTACTGTACCCATACGTGAGAGTTATTTGCTGATGGGACAACTCCCACCTGTGTAATACATGTTCACCATTCCTGTTCCTAAGGAAACACAGGAAGAAAAGCAAGCTAGTGTCTTTGAATGACAATAAATCCTCAGCATAACAATGAAGATTGAGGATCCCAGCAAAAAAAAGAGAGGAAGGAAGCGAAGGAGGACAAGCATACGATGAGAGCCACCCTTCCGTACTACACTGCTTCACGCTCAAGAACAATGGAAACTTCATTCTCAAAAGCATTCATCCTAACCAGGCATCCAAACATGGTTGACACTGTTAACATTCATCAAACTATGATTTTTATCAAGCCAGGGGCAAACAAATAAGGCGGAAAAATGGATATAGCGCACTTGAGTTCCATAAAACTTTCAAAAAAACAGGGGCCACAACCTCAATTGAAAGACGAAAATGAGCACGACAACACATCAAATTAAAACTTTCGAGATTTTAAAGATTTTAGCATTCTAGAGATCCCACTCAAAAATGCGACCGTATTTTAAAGCCTTTTTCTAACCACATGACGTCAAAAAATGGAAGCAGGCGATATAGTACTGAAACAATTTACTGAAAATTTGGATGATTGACGGAAATTATTTCTATACAGCATAGGTTAAAAAAAACTGCAATACCCAATACTATCTGTTCAAGTTCACACATATTTTCATATATTTCCGTTGGAATCTCCGCAATGCTTTTCATAACTCAATTTTTCTCTGTTTGAAGATTTTGAAGGCATCTGTTCTGCCAGAGAGGATTTGTCATTTACAAGCTTAAGAAAGATTTACAAGTACTGGAATTCAATGAAGAGACCCTTTCTGAAATCTTAAATGATCAAGATTAACTGTTGGATTTATATGATTTCTCATCAAACATTCTCTCTAATTTGTTCATTCAAATAAACCTCATACAGAAACAAGCTGAAGACCTTGTGCTTTAAATTAATTTTTACATATATTTTGTTTCCAATGTCAGGGAATGAATGGGTGTATGCATACATGTCAGATGTCCAGTTGTATTTCATGGATTGTATTTTCTTTTATTTTTGTTATCAATTTGTGCTCTGTTTCCTGCTCTGAAGTGATTAAATGTCATTGAGTGGATTTGGGTTGGGTGGGAAGGGGGTTTGGTTGTGGAAATCTTGATTGAACCTTGTGAACGCTGAAAAGGGGCAAATAAAGTGTTCTGTTCATTCACTCATTTACAGTACAGTATATAAATTTAAATCAGAGCTTTTTAATAAAAATGGACAGTAAAAAATAAATACTTGCCTCAAAAAGGCTGATGGATATACTGATGGATATTTTGGATATACTGCATAATGAAAATGCAAACACAGTTTTCTGAATGCCCCTTTGTTTATACTAGGTTGAACTGACTTTGGTCAGGACAAGAACACCTGCAGCAACAGTTCAGCATAATTATTATACCAAATAATGAAAGGTGGAATTTCCTCATACATCATTGGCACTGAAAAATGCCTGCGTGTCTCACATAAACGACTTCTTCTGAATTCGATTACATCTTACTCATCTGATGATACCCATATCTTCGATTTGAACGCAATGAAGGGAAT
The DNA here is from genome assembly GCA_905338405.1 of Notodromas monacha. Lineage (NCBI taxonomy): Eukaryota > Metazoa > Arthropoda > Ostracoda > Podocopida > Cyprididae > Notodromas > Notodromas monacha. The sequence goes on from CAJPEX010002078.1 coordinate 10,608, forward strand.
GATTGATTACCCTGATCAACTTTTCAAAGTAAAACTCGTCTCAAATGCATTTCAAGGTACTGGAATCTCAAACATGTTAGGAGTGTTGTGTAAGATATATGACATCAGTAAGTTCCCATATGTTCCCGAAACTAATATGTCATAGGACACCCCTTTTTAGTCCGAATAATACTGACCTTACTTTTATTTCTTAGTTGTGGGAACCTATAGAGATCCCCAGGAAATTCCACTCAATGAAAATAAATATCCAACATGGGAATCTAAAGCAACATTCTTCCTATTCTTGATGGGGGAAAAAAACCTTTACATAGCCCATGACACAGGCTGGAGTAAATAAGAAAGGTAAAACGAAACAGGACAAAACAATACCAGTGACCCTATTGCATATGGAACGTTGGATTTCGTGAAGAGTGACACGAAGAACCAGAGCTTTTTGGAGCGCGCTGAACTTTTGAATATCCCGAGCTTCGGATGACAACTTCACAGATGACGAGAATCACAATAAAAGGAGGAGAATCCGGAAAACACTCATGAAATATAATATAAAACTGTTGACAGTGTTGAGCCAAAACTACGTGCAGCTTGTGCCCTAAGGCACTGCACACGAACCCCCGTTATTATTCCTTGTTTCGCTCTTGAGCCACAGTCATTGAGTCATGTGTGCGACGTGTAGTCATGTCGGGTCATGAAGGAACCGTTAACCGGTCAGGTCATCATTCATTATTTATTATATTCTGGGAGTATAACAGAAGACAAAATTAGACATAACTTGGGCAGATCGAGGGATAGGGTTGATGAATGGATTATTAAATATAACTTTTCTTCGCCATTTTTAAGGACCACAGGGAGACAAAGCTGCTGTAAACCACAGTAGTCACTGTTCTCATCAGTGTCAATTCGCAGAATTGAGGCCAACTGCTGAAAGGCAAGTTTTCAAGTAAGTTATACCTGGGTTCTCAAACCTTTGTAGGCCTGCAGACCACCAAATTTCCATAACGTTTTTTTTTCTGCAGACTAGCAAATTTTCAAAAAATTTCCGCAGACTGGCAAAGTTTCATAAAATGTTTGCAGACTAAAAAAAAGTTTGTTTGAAAGACATTATATGGCAGGTATTTGAAAAGGTTCTGCTTTTTTGCAAGAATTGAGTTGTATACCAATGTTGGAGCTAAACGCAGAATGTCTTCAAAAATTAGAAAGATTGGCTTGAAGGAATNCGGTTTTGATGCACGTCGAACACGGGATTCCGTGACGTGTGCTTGGGGGCAATAATAAGGAACAAAGCGAGAACTCGGTGTCAGTAACTCAGTACACACGCTGCACATCAGTACAGCCCAGTACTTCAAACCGTTAACCGGTCAGGTCATCATTCATTATTTATTATATTCTGGGAGTATAACAGAAGACAAAATTAGACATCACTTGGGCAGATCGACGGATAGGCTTGATGAATGGATTATTAAAAAGAACTTTTCTTCACCATTTTTAAGGACTACAGGGAGACAAAGCTGCTGTAAACCACAGTACAGTAGTCACTGTTCTCATCAGTGTCAATTTGCAGAATTGAGGCCAACTGCTGAAAGGCAAGTTTTCAAGTAATGTATACCTGGGTTCTCAAACCTTTGTAGGCCTGCAGACCACCAAATTTCCATAACGTTTTTTTTTCTGCAGACTAGCAAATTTTCAAAAAAATTTCCGCAGACTGGCAAAGTTTCATAAAATGTTTGCAGACTAAAAAAAAGTTTGTTTGAAAGACATTATATGGCAGGTATTTGAAAAGGTTCTGCTTTTTTGCAAGAATTGAGTTGTATACCAATGTTGGAGCCAAACGCAGAATGTCTTCAAAAATTAGAAAGATTGGCTTGAAGGAATTAAGCTTTATGAGGATGAAAAATCAAATTAATTTATTCCATCATGTTAAACATGTTGTCCAAAGTGTTCTTAGGAGAAAAGCAAACTTATTTTTCATCAGATAATTTCAACTGTCACAGCTGCCTTTCTGAAATTTCAAAGGAAGATAACCAGACTACACTAGCTATTTTTGATTAATTTATTATGCTGATCTCTGTTCTGTTCATTCATTCATTCATATTATGCTGAAGAAAATTTTCCATGGACCAGCAAAGAACTTCTGGAGATCGGCAATGGTCCAAAGACTATACAGGTTAGGGAACAAGGACCTAAGCTAATTAATCAATCAATTTATTTCACAATTAATGATGATGCCTTCAATTCTGATTTTGATGAATCTTAGTTCCAAATGCAGGATTTCTCAAGACTCCACAAAATGATAAATTGGGAAAATTGCCTCAGGATGCATAAACAAAACATTTCAAAATCCTTTTCTATCACATTGATGATCACTTTTGATCAGCGGAAAAACAAAAACCCACAACCAACCAAAAATTCATCCAACTCTCAAAGGTGTCTAAGTGGTGTAACTCCTGCAGCATAAATACATTAGTTTGTGCATCACCAGAGCACCTTCTCTTCTTATGTCCAGCATTTCATGTAGCGCTTTTCTGGGAGAGAATCCCTGGTCGGTTCGCGCACCGGCCAATTGCCGTGTTGAAATTATTTCTCTCATACACTAATCATCGTTGAAGAATTATCTGTTAAATTTTTGATTGTCCTTGACTTCTAAATATCCAAACTAAAAAACTTGTCAACCTAAATTATTTCAAACAGTACTTGCAAGGTGTACGGCTTGCTCTAATTTATTTCTCTTCTCACATAAAACCGTACACTGGTCAGATAATGTTGAAGGAAAAAAACAGGGGTCAAACAGCCGCACAATTATAGAAGAGAGCAAATTTGTTTCATTTCACAACTAATGCCATGCTATCTTTTGAAGCAGAAGAAAAAAATGAACATGGAGTTGAATCCTTCTGTACATATAAATATACTGTACATCTTAGTCATAATATGCAACTCAATGCAGTACAATTAACTTTATCATCATTTAAAAAGTACATTTGGATGTCATGATAATTATGATGTTGTAGACTCAAGTACATTACTAGCTGTTCTTGCTTGTGGCAATACTAAACCATTACTATTTGCATCATCTAGCATCCCATTAATACATGATGCTGTAGCTATTTCAACAAATTCATGCCACTTTAGTAAAAAAATCATCAAACTCTCAAAGGTGTCTAAGTGGTGTAACTCCTGCAGCATAAATACATTAGTTTGTGCATCACCAGAGCACCTTTTCTTCTCATGTCCAGCATTTCAAAGAGATAGACATCAGCTTACAAAAGATTTAAAATTACTGAAATTCAATGAAGAGACACTTTCTGAAATCTTAAAGGATCAAGATAAATTTTTGGCCTTATATGATTTCTCATCAAAGATTCTCTCTAAATTGTTCATTCAACTAAAACTCATACAGAAGTAGGCTGAAGACCTTGTGCTTTAACTAAACTTTTACTGCTGCTCTGTCTTCAATATTGGGGGATGGGTGGGTGTATGCATACCTGTCAGAAGTCCAGTTTTATTTTGTGGAGTGTGTTCTCTTTTGTTTTTGTCATTGGTTTGTGCTTTGTTTCATGCTTTGAAGTGATTGAATGTCTTTGGGGGAAGTTGGGTTGGGTGGGGAGAGGGTTTGGATGTGGGAGTCTTGGTTGTGCCTTGTGAACACTTAAAAGTGGCAAATAAACTGTTCTGTTCAATCATTCATTCACAACCAACCTCATCAAGCTTCTGGGAAACTTTTTCAGCTGGTAACATTGTTTTCAGAAGGTTTTTGGGAGAAAAGCCAACTTTTTTCAGAATATTTCAACTGTCAGTGTCTTTCTGAAATTTTAGATGAAGATAACAAACTATACACTGCTATTGTTGAAAAATTTTCTTATGCAGAAGAAAATGTCCTGTGGACCAGCAAAAACTTCTGCAGACCAGCACCAGTCTGTGGACCACTGGTTGGGGAGCACTGAGGTACAGTATACAATATTCACAGTGTGCACCTGAATATCTGCTGGTGCGCAATTTTTTCTGTGTTTCCCCCTGGGTCAGCTCTTGAAAAATTCCCTCAGCTTCAGCTGCCATTCTTTTTATCCTATATAGGCACAGGAGAAAAATCCCCAGCAACCAGCCCACAACAACTCCGCACAGTCACTTGCTGAATCACAAATGAATGCCAAATCCAAATGGGTGTCCTCTTTTTCTCGCCCTTCCACCACCACCACCACCACTAGCACTGGCCCCGGCGGACGAGGAGGTTGGTGAACCCACATCTTTCCCACCCTTCAGAAGAGTCGCATGCATGTGAGTGTGATGGCAGAATATGGGGGGGATTGCGCGTTTGGGTCACAGGTCAACCGATATGGAGAAGAAAAAAAAATTACTGAAAAAGGAACAACAATGAGCCAGGGCCTCATATATACACGGGAGAGACCTTCAGTGCTGCGTCGGTCGTGGATGACCCAGTTATCATGCCGGCTGGGGTCTCGCTTGGTGACTTCAGGATGTTCCAAGAGAATGTCCTTCTGCCTGATATAGGTATTTACCAGCAGTAGAACCTCGACATTTACTGGTTTGATTTTGGATTGAAACTGTAACACAGTGTACCATAATTGGTTAAAATGCAGCAGTACAGCCAAATCTATCCAAGTCAAACTTCAAGGGACCACAGTAAATACCGTATTTATACTGGAGTACCACGTGCACCTTTTTCCCCAAATTTCAGAAGAAAAAAAGGGGTGCGCGTCATAAGCGGGTAAAACATTTTCAAGAAGTTTTAAAAGTTATTTATGCATTATACTTAATTATAATGGAGAAATTTGGAACAAATATAATAAGAAAACATTTTTGTATTGAAAAAGTTGAAAATTGATCAGATTTTTGTTCAATTCATGCCTAAAGGCAATTTTCTGTTTTTATTTTTGAAATTTTATGGTTGTAGATTCACTAAAAATTGGGGTGCACATCTTACTTGGGGATAAGATTTTTGCAAAATTTTCAACTGAAAAACCCCTGTGCGCGCCTTATTTGAGGGCGCATGGTACTCAAGTAATAAATACAGTACACTTGATAGGGAGATTTCACAAAATTTTGCAGTTTTCATAGAACATGAGTGCAATCTTTGAAATAGTGAGCTCTTTGAAATCTAGAAAAGTTTAGAAAGGTTTTTTACTATGTCAAACTTGAGGGAACATAAAATCTGAAACTTTGTTTCAGAAGGGATAATTCCATGTCTGGGAACTTCTTATAAATTGAGGTATGCAATATTCTCAATGCACCTGAATATCCTCTGTTTTGCCCAGGGTCAGATTTTGTAAAGTGCCTCTCAATCAACTTCGGTTGCCATTCTTTTTATTTCATATTGACAAAGGAAAAAAAATATCTCCACCAACCAGCACCCATAAATTTGTACTGTCACTTGCTGAATCAAAAATTAATGCCAAATACAAATCGGTGTCCACTTTCGTTTATTCTCGATAAAATGCTTCGCCGCAGAATTTTCAAACGCATTCCTCAATTCAGCAAACGTTTCATGCGGATGCCGTTTACGTTTCTGGATGCCAGATTTTTTTTTTCATAAAAATATTTCTCGTTACAGAAAGTATGTTAGAACACAATGCATGCAGCAATTTTTTTACTTCCAGGGCCATTGCAATTTCCCTCGTATATCGTGACACAAATTCGCACAGGTGGAGCGGAAAACCAGCTATTTTCACGCACAAGATCGACTCTACGATCCATTATGATCAAAATGTGTTTTCTACCCTCGTCTGAAATTGGAAGCTGTATAAAATACGGTCTATGAGTGTTGTGCATGTATGGAAATGAGTGCATACAAGAGCCTAATATAAAACAGCAGTCTTTTTTTCCATCCGAGTCACGCCCGACGATGAGAGGGTTCCAAGTCATCATCAGAAATCCCCGGGCTTGGCCCTTTCCCACAAACCTCTCATATATTGTTGATGGAGAGGAAACTTCGAAGTCACTTGGGCATATACTTGATCCCTTGAAAAGGAGCAGAATAAATACAAAATATAAATATAGCTTCAATAATTCGTGTGACCAAATTAGTCAGCGATTTTTTGCGGTCAAGTGTCTCAGACACCGGTTCAACTGAACTTTATCGCCGGGTTCTTTCGGGTGCAGTTTAATTGGAACAATGAGCAGCTATAGAACCCAAACATGGAAATAGGAATACGACAATAAATATGTACACTGACCAAATAAATCTCAAGATATTTTCTCGAATAACTTATATATGTGTCTCTCGTGCAAAAATTCAGGTAGTCTAAGTACAACAAAAAATAAAATAAAAATCGTAGCGTAGTAGTTACGGGAATTATTTAGACTTATTAGCACCAATCATTAGCTCATAGAGTCTTCTGGTATACTGTACTCCAAGCTTCAAATCGGGGTTGTTGTAGCCAAATGTTTTTTTTTCATGCCGCTTTTCCTTGGGGTGCTTTTGTCTGGACTCTGGAGCAACGTAGAGTAATTAAGTGGGGTAATGTTGAACTAAATGTAGGGTTCAATGGCTGAGTGCCATTGGGCGAAAGTTTTTCTGATGCTGCTGATCATTATATACTTCGTCATAATCACGTCTGGAAATGAGAAGCTGGCCGGGGTTGCATAGGGTATTCGTAAAATGTATGGACTTGAGAAACATGATCTACTTCAGTGTTCCCAAACTTTTGTGGGTCTGCAGGCCAGCAAATTTCCATTGAGTTTTTTTGCGTACCAGCAAATTTCACAAAATCTTTTCTGAGGACTACTGGCAAAGTTTCAAAGAATATTAAGAGCCTTGCATCTAACTCAAAGGCTTTTCCTTGTAAACCTTCATAACTTGAACTTTTTTAAACCTTTTGACTATTATTTTCTTGATCCAGGAAAGAGCAAAGCAATACAAAAGTAACTTAACATGTTTTAAATGGAAGTGAAAGAATAATAATAAAAAATGAAGGAGATGATATACCAAAGAGATTTTACTGAAAATGTAATTGATTTGGTGGAAATTATTTCTAGATCACAAAAAACCCTATATACCGCACCAAAAACTTCATGATTCCTTTCAAGTTCACATAAATTGATTTATTTCTGCTGAAATTCTCCCACGTTTTTTGTTGCAAGATTTTTCTTTGCTGTTATAATATTTTAAAGAAGTCGGTTCCGCTTGGGAGGCTCTGTTATTTGTATGAATTTTGATAAAAGCTTTGTGGTGGGAATTTACAATGAAAAAATTCCTCGCATTGGAAAGGCTGATATGAAACGTATGAGTCAGATGTATGAGGAAAATGCACAGGAAGTTTACTGAATGCCCCTCGCGTCTACACGATGGACCCAATTACCAGGCTAAAAGCGCTATCGAAGGTTAGCGACGTTACCAGGTTGTCCCGAATGCTTAAAAAGCGTTTAGATACGACTTTTGAGCTAGGTAGGAACCCCTTTTACCACTCAAGACTTCGGACCTCAACAATTTTTATTCTCACCTCTGGGACTTGGTGGGAAGAGAAGAAATATAAAGAGAACGGGGTGTAAAGAAAAGTAATAAAACACTGGGTTTTATTATTTCGACGGTTACCTTCCAGCTTATTTCTCTCGCACTTTTTTTTTGTTTCCCAAATTTGTCTGCAGTACTCGTTTTTTAAACATCCCTGCGCGTATTCTTGGAAAACGATGAAAATAGGCGAGGAACAAGTGAAAGTCCACACTTTATAGGATGCACATGAGAATGATTTCCTAATTTGGGCAGAAAGGATACCAAAACTGCTTGGCATTGTTTCGCTGTTTATTTCCCTTCCTCGTCTCGCCGTTCTTTGCATTTGTTTCCTGTTTCCTCTTCTTTTTTCTTTTTTGGTCTTCTTGGTCGCATTTTTCTTTTCGTTTTCTTTTTCTTCTTACTCTTATTTTTTCCTTCCGAATGTCCGACGGAGGTGGGAAGTGTTCCGGGGAGTGAAAGATAACTTTTGTCGCCCACGATCCTTCTTTTCCCGGATGGAGGTTCTAAGCATACATTCATTCATTCATTCATTCGTAGGCTCATGTGACAGTGCCAAAACGGAAAGGGTCAAGGCCTAGGACAGACGTTGTTGTTTAATCTGGCGTGGGGCTTTAAACCCCTTGGCCTACAGTTTTCTAAACGCGTTCCCACACGCCCCTCTTCGATAAAACTTTTTTTCCAGAGAAAATGGAATAAATATTTATCCTGTTTCTTTCGTGTCCAATAAGAGACGTGCATTTCCTAGAAAGAATTACAGCAGGTGCCCACGAAATGATGCAGACAATTCGAATTATAGACATTTCAAGGGCAACAAATCTTATTCAATAGTTGGACAGTGTCTTGAATTTATGCATGGAACACTGGAGACATTTTGGAGCAATAATATTTTTTCCTCTTCCAAAATTTGTTTAAGTCTTGAAAAAATTGAGCTATTGCCAGAGATACAAGGTCAAAATAAATCTCATGAAAGACAAACCTCTCTACCTCAAATGTGAAGGAATCATTTAAAAAAGCAGCTTAATAGAGAGGTTTCGATTTAGGGTGGTTAGAGAACATAAGGTTAATGCTTGGGACTGCAAAATAATTCAAATTAGTGAGTTTTTAGACTTCATGAGCTTCAGCTTATTGATTTGCTATTTTATAAGTTTGTTCTAAATTTATTTCACAAAGATGTTTGGTTTTGTGGTTTTATAAAGTTTATCAGATGGGCGATGAAGTGTATGAATGTGTGATGTGCTTCTTATTTACTTCATTTAGTCTTTAATGTGGTTTTATTCTGCGCCATTTTTTTCGATGTTTCAAAGTTGTGGAAAAAATTGTGTATTGATATTTTATGTGGGAATTTTTTCTTTTTTTTTGCCAAGCACGATATGTTGCTAAAAATTTACTTATGAAGATTATGCAAAAAATTTGACATGAAATGCAGATTTTCCAGCATGTGCTTGGCATAGTTTTAAAAGAGCAGTGGGGCCATGAGATGCAGATTCAATTGGCTTTAACCCAAATATCCTAAAACATCCACATGAAAGACCATGTTTTCCCATGTACAGTACTTCAATGCAAGCATATTCAATTGGTTCTTTTTTGGTCAACAATTCGGAAAAGGTCCTCCAAAAATTGAATGAAATTTCCTCCTCATCCTCAAGCAACAGAAAATAACTGGGCAAAATAAAAAATCGTCCAGAATTTGCCCCCTTTTGGCATGAAAAGGAGTCTAAAAGTATGTTAAAGAAAAAGCACACATCTTTCCAGATAATTGGTCAATACAAACCTCAAAATGAGAAAGAGATTTATTTTTAATTTTTGTGGATGTAAATACCTCGATTAATTCCAGTTTTTGACTCAATTTTCAGTGCCCCTAAGTTAAATTTTCTGGGACTCACTGTGAAATATGGGGACCCAACACGCAGATATACTTACTCTTTGAACATGTTTAATCACAAAACATTAAAAAAAAAGAAACAACGTATAGCATTTTCTTGAAAAAATAATGTATCCATGATATTCTCGCAAAAAATTTCGTCGTCAATCTTTGCTTGTTCCGCGTAAAGCGGAAAGAAACTTCAGTCTGTTCGTGACCAGAGGAACTTTCCGGTTCTTTTTCACGCTTGACCGAAGTGGAAAGTAAAACGGAACAAAAACTAAATAAAATGGAATAAAATGAGAGGCCATCGCCCCAATGACTGCAATTGCTCGTCACGCCTGGGCCCCGTTTAAACTGTGATGTTACGTGGATGCACTGCGTATGAACGAAAACTCCCAACTTCCGGGTTCATTTTCGTTTTAGGACCCTTCTGGGTTCTGGAGAAATTGTTGAAAATATTGGAGAATTTCAATTATCATTCTCTTTGGTCACTGGGCACTAATTTTTTGGATTGAATTTCCCGTTTTATTTGAAGCTAACTCTACTGTATTTATTTTGCTGACGAGTGCATTTTGTTCGCAAGCGTGGAGACCATCAACAGCAAGACAAGTAGACAACAACACTTAAGTACAAGCAAAGAGTTCTATAAAAGAGCTTATTGAATATATACACAGAGAGCACGTTTTTAAGTCCATCAGATTCATGTTGTTTTTTATTTTATTTTTAGCATCGCATCATCAATGCCCTTAATAAATCTGAATAATCCACCAATCATTAGCTCATAGAGTCTTTTGGTATACTCCAAGCTTCTAATCGGGGTTGTTGTAGCCAAATGATTTTTTTTTTCATGCCGTTTTTCCTTGAGGTGCTTTTGTCCTGAGCAACGCAGAGTAATTAAGTGGGGTAATGTTGAACTAAATGTAGGGTTTAATGTCTGAGTGCCATTGGGCGAAAGTTTTTCTGATGCTGCTGATCATTATATACTTCGTCATAATCATGTCTGGAAATGAGAAGCTGGCCGGGGTTCATAGGGTATTCGTAAAATGTATGGACTTGAGAAGCATGATCTACTTCAGTGTTCCCCAACTTTTGTGGGTCTGCAGGCCAGCAAATTTCCATTGAGTTTTTTTGCGTACCAGCAAATTTCACAAAATCTTTTCTGAGGACTACTGGCAAAGTTTCAAAGAATATTAAGAGCCTTGCATCTAACTCAAAGGCTTTTCCTTGTAAACCTTCATAACTTGAACTTTTTTAAACCTTTTGACTATTATTTTCTTGATCCAGGAAAGAGCAAAGCAATACAAAAGTAACTTAACATGTTTTAAAAGGAAGTGAAAGAATAATAAACAAAAATGAAGGAGATGATATAGCAAAAAGATTTTACTGAAAATGTAATTGATTTGGTGGAAATTATTTCTTGATCACAAAAAACCCTATATACCGCACCAAAAACTTCATGATTCCTTTCAATTTCCCATAACTTAATTTATTTCTGCTGAAATTCTCCCACGTTTTTTGTTGCAAGATTTTTCTTTGCTGTTATAATATTTTAAAGAAGTCGGTTCCGCTTGGGAGGCTCTGTTATTTGTATTAATTTTGATAAAAGCTTTGTGGTGGGAATTTACAATGAAAAAATTCCTCGCATTGGAAGGCTGATATGAAACGTATGAGTCAGATGTATGAGGAAAATGCACAGGAAGTTTACTGAATGCCCCTCGCGTCTACACGCTGGACCCAATTTGGTCCGATTTTCGCGATAGCTTCCAATCGCTGCAATGGTCCAACAGGGCTTACGAATTTTTCGCAAATCTATGCTGAAAACTCGATCCATCCTTGGGGAAAATGGTGAGTTCTGAAGCCTGGAGTTGAATTTTTATTCTCACCTCTGGGACTTGGTGGGAAGAGAAGAAATATAAAGAGAACGGGGTGTAAAGAAAAGTAATAAAACACTGGGTTTTATTATTTCGACGGTTACCTTCCAGCTTATTTCTCTCGCACTTTTTTTTTGTTTCCCAAATTTGTCTGCAGTACTCGTTTTTT
>CAJPEX010002078.1:23384-37364 GCA_905338405.1 Notodromas monacha
GATTGAATTTCCCGTTTTATTTGAAGCTAACTCTACTGTATTTATTTTGCTGACGAGTGCATTTTGTTCGCAAGCGTGGAGACCATCAACAGCAAGACAAGTAGACAACAACACTTAAGTACAAGCATTATTTAAGGTTCATTGCCCTTTAATTGTCAGGAAATAGCAGTGAATCATTTGAAATGAAGAAAGAAAATTTTCATCTTCAACTTGAAGCAAAATTTTCGAAGGATATTTGAATGGTTTTTCAAAAAGCAATCGGTCGAAGCGAGATGAATTATACTGTATTTCTGTTTCAGGAATGTACACTGACAACGATCAGTAGAAGTTTTTGCGCGACCATATCAAGAGAATTTATTGTAATACCAATGAGAGCAGATTTATTTCGCTGAATAGCAACCATTTTTGAAAGTTAAATGGAATATTCGAAGAATTAGTCAAAAAGGCCGGTATTTTCTGTCTTAAGATCGTAAATGCTGAACTCGAAGTCATAATTTGAGCTTTTGCGTCAGATATTCACCCCTCTATAGTTGCATGACAAGTAATTATAAGAGCTAATAAATAATTTTGGTTTTTTTATCCATATTCCTCGCGCTTTTTTTCAAATTTGACTTGTTAGAAAAAAATTCCTCAGTTCTTTAGGACGATTCGCTCACATGCACTGCTTGCAACTCTGTGATTTAAAATACGCCTTTTTCGAATTTCTTGGTATTTTAACAGGTTTTTGCAATTAATTTCTCGAGTTCTGTCGCTTTTTCATGGGATCATAAAGTTTGCGAAAAAATTCTGAATTACAGCGTTGAAGTTTTCAAATTTTTCATGCTTAGTAGGAAGAATGGCTTTCCGCCGTCATCAAGAAGTCTACCACGTTATCGCGCCTGTCCAAATGTATGCAAATAGGACCATTTCAATAATGCTGTAGTTTCGCCCAAAATTTACTTTCAAAATCAAGACAACAATGACGAGGCTAATGGAGAGAGGTGGAGAGAAACAGACAGATTGAATAGAGACTTGGCTATGAGAGAGAGAAAGAGACGCAACTTCCCATGGCGGTAGCTGCTGGATCCCAGGATAGGTGGGTATTTTCAAAAGTTCTTGGGCCAATTAACGGGATCAGAGATGAAATCCAACTTTGAAATCTCAAGAATGGACGCATTCACATGGAGAGGGATTGGATGGAGTGCCAACTGTTCGTATCTTTCAGCCAATTTTTTTCTACCACAATATTTACACACAACGTGTGATCAGAATTTTCACTTGAATAAACCACACCCCAGCCTCACAAGGGTGGCATGCACAATAAACAATTGAATACCCCTGAGCCAATTCAAGATGCACCAAAAAACAACACAGTAAGTGATAGTACTCCACAGATCAGCCAGTGCATAAAACTTCAAGTAAACAGGATACTCTTTTAAAGCTTAATTTTGGCCATAATCAGCCAATGGGAACAGGTTTCTGACTCAGGGAGGTTCAAGTTAAGATGACTGATATCAAGATAACCTGACTTGAATGCAAAACACAACCAAATTAAAATAACATTAGCTAAAACATAACCAAACTACATTAACACAATCTAACTTAGGAAATTTTATAACCATAATCCTGACTTCCCAACCAAATAAAACTGACAAAACATAATTAACCAAACTTTACATAACCCCTTATGAATATAACAGCACATTACTCACCAAACAAAATAAACCAACTCCTGGACATGAGTCCCTTTAAGGGGTGAGGGAGTTCAAAGTTAGTGAAACAAGCATTTGCATTTTGTGGGAAAGCAAAAATAATTGCAGGAAATTGTAATTGGTGACATTCTAGGCATTAAATTTCTTATTGAATGAGTTGACAGGTTGGTTGACAGTTGACAGCACCTTTTGGCAAATACTTATTTGCACAATCAGTCTTTAACCCTTCTGCGGCTAAGTCGGACTTTTTTCGCAGATTTTTGTGGCACTCCAGAGTGGAATATAAAAAATCCCCAACAGTGTGTGCAGGGCAAAGTCCGAAAAAATCCTGGCATTTTTTAAATTTTCAAAAGAAAAATTTCCCCTGAAAATGAAAAAATGAAAGCTTCAAGGCTCCCTTTTTTTCCCTGGCCTTGTGTTGTTTCCCCATTCAAAGATTAAATTTAAGCTTGAAAGCCAGGAGCCCCAGTTGGAGGTCAATACAGAAAAAGTCCAACTCAGGACATTCCCAGCATTTCATTATCCCTGGAAAAAATCTGACTTTGCCCTCCCCCACCTGGCAGGGGTTGCATAACCTTGTGCAAAAATATAATGCACACCCATCAGGAAAAAGTCCAACTTTGCCCTGGGATGAAAAGGAGGCTGCCACCGTACAAGGGTTAACTTATTTTCAAAACATTTCAGGTTACATATTTTTATTGCTTTTCTCTTTCCTGTGTTGTTAAAATATTAACCAAATTGACTCCAGAAAGTTTTGAGTTATGGAGGTTTGAAGTGGAAAGTCATCAAGTTTTTAAGGTTTTTAATGCATTGTTTTCAAGGGAATTCAGACAAGGAACTGAAAAAAAAACTCAACATGGGGATGTTTTGGAGTCAATCTCCAATGGCAGCAGCCCCCTTCATCCTGACTTAAACCTTGTAAGTCCACCCAACTTTTCATTTCTCAGTGGATGCTTCTTTAAAGTTTTGGTGCTCTTGGGCAGCACAAAGTTATGCAGAAATATTCCAACTTTGCTGTGGAAGGGTCAAGGAGATTTAACCCTTGAATGGCAGAGGGTTCCTGGCCATCCTGCAGCAAAGTCAGGATTTTTTGTGGGGGGAAGGTTACTGAAATGCCAGGTCCAACGGTACCGGACTCAGTTCTATTTAGACTCACGTCTTTTATCGTAACAAAGTTGTTTAAGGGTTACCGTTGGGGTACGACCCTGACGTACTTTTTCGAGGTGGGTCCCTCCTAAAAAAAATATTGTTAACCCTTGGACAAAGGAGGGTTTATTTCCATCCTGAGGCAAAGTTGGGATATTTATGGGGGGGGGGGGGGTAGAGCATTTTAGTTTGACCCAAGGTTGCTGAAATGCTCCCAGGTTGAGAAGGCCTAAGTTGGGAAAAATACAGGAGACAAATTCTCTTTTGTTTTCAGGAATCTTCCATGCTGATTCTATACCAGGAATGCAGGAAAAAATGCCACCCAGTGAGGGATTTTTTTTATTTCTCATCCAAAATTTTCTGCTGGATTAGAAAAAAATGGTGGACTTTATCCCCACTCAGGCCTTTGTACAAAAGTTGCATTTTTTAAATTGCCAGTTCTCAGTGACACAAAATTTTGCAAATATATCCCAACTTTGCCATACAAGGGTTAAACAAAAGTTTCTGCAGGATTATAAAAAAAATATTGGACTTGGTCCTGACTTAGGCCTTGGTAAAAAAAAAAATTGTATACATATTTTTTCCATTGGCAGCCCTCATGTGTACAACATGTTGCAAAAATATCCCAACTAAACTGCTGCACAAGGGCTAAATTATCGCAATGCCCAATTCTACATTTGAAAATGTTAGAGACCTTTGAAGAAGCCCCCTCAGCCGAGCAAGCGAGCCAGCATCTGCGCATAGGCAGACACGGCAAAGCGCGAAGAATAAACTGCTGAGAGCGCGTTTCCCGTTTCTCGGTCCAGCGACTTCCCTTGCAACGCTCTGTTGGTCGGCCGGCACCACGGACACTAGTTGTAAGGGGGGGACCGACGGACCGGGCCAGGCGCAACGGGAGATTTTCATTTCGTTTAGCCGGCCATGAATATGGGGCAGTAGGGATATAGGCCTTTCACTGCGACGACTGCCAACCACTACCGTACTAGAATACTGCTGTACTACTACTACTATTACTACTACAGTACTACGACGCATCCTGCTCCTGCCTGATGCCGTACTTGGTCTTTTCAGAATCAGGTCTCACCAGCAGCTGCTGCTGCTGATGGCGTACAGTTCCTTTCCTTGATGGTCCGTCGGAGTCGTCGCAGCACCTGTTCACTACCCAGGTTGAGAAGGCCTAAGTTGGGAAAAATACAGGAGACAAATTCTCTTTTGTTTTCAGGAATCTTCCATGCTGATTCTATACCAGGAATGCAGGAAAAAATGCCACCCAGTGAGGGATTTTTTTATTTCTCATCCAAAATTTTCTGCTGGATTAGAAAAAAATGTTGGACTTTTTCCCAACTCAGGCCTTTGTACAAAAGTTTCATTTTTTAAATTCCCAGTTCTCAGTGACACAACATTTTGCAAATATATCCCAACTTTGCCATACAAGGATTAAACAAAAGTTTCTGCAGGATTATAAAAAAAAAATTGGACTTGGTCCTGACTTAGGCCTTGGTAAAAAAAAAATTGTATACATATTTTTTTCTTTGGCAGCCCTCATGGGGACAACATGTTTCAAAAATATCCCAATGTAACTGCTGCACGAGGTTAAATTATCGCAATGCCCAGCTCCACATTTGACAATGTTAGAGACCTTTGCAGAAGCCCCTGAGCCCAGCAAGCAAGCCAGCATCTGCGCAGACACGGCAAAGCGGGAAGAATAACTGCTGAGAGAGCGCGTTTCCCGTTTCTCGGTCCAGCGACTTCCCTTGCAACGCTCTGTTGGTCGGCCGGCACCACGGACACTAGTTGTAAGGGGGGACCGACGGACCGGGCCAGGCGCAACGGGAGATTTTCATTTCGTTTACCCGGCCATGAATATGGGGCAGTAGGGATATAGGCCTTTCACTGCGACGACTGGCAACCACTACCGTACTAGAATACTGCTGTACTACTACTACTATTACTACTACAGTACTACGACGAATCCTGCTCCTGCCTGATGCCGTACTTGGTCTTTTCAGAATCAGGTCTCACCAGCAGCTGCTGCTGCTGATGGCGTACAGTTCCTTTCCTTGATGGTCCGTCGGAGTCGTCGCAGCACCTGTTCACTGCTGTTCCCTCGTTGCAGAGGGATGTAATAAATGTGCGATGGAAGAATAAGGTACGTGTTATAGCAGGAACATGTCTCGGAATACTTCCAAAAACACATTATTTTTTAAATCGAACAGATTGGATTTTTAGTCAAATTTACCTGTATGTGCTAATGTTACTACGTTTGTGTAGCAGTTGTAAAAAAAATGAAATCAAGTAAGAGTTCAACGTTCTCACGCGTGCTTCTGTGACTTGATTCCATGTGGCATGATTCCATTTGGAACTTTTATGATCGCTACTTTATTTTAAAAATTACCTTGGAATTTTATATAATTATTTTAAAACTGTGTAAATTTTCCAGCATCAAGTGGACGTCCATAAAGACCAGCACTGCTCTGCGAAGGTTCATCATTTTTTTTTTTTGCAAGACCACAGGGAATTTGCTTCAAGTGCAATGAATTTGTAAAAAGTATAGCAATGAAGACTGTTATCTTTAACTGAAATTTTGACATGGCAGATGCATTCCAGCAAATGTCCTGTTGTGTTCTTTCGTTATACAAAAACGAGAAAGAAAGGAAACAAAATTATAAACATTTATTTCGTTCTATTCAATAAACCGCCTTTTCACTGTCGAGCGAGGCGGGGGAAAAAGGCGCCGTAACGGTTGGGGCGCCGCGTGGAATGGATTTTCCCTTCTTCAGCCTCTGGCCTCAAAAAAGTCGGCCACGATCGAGCCGTAATGCGTTTTCAGAGTACCAGCCATTTGCTTCACGGGTTTCGAACTGCAACACGGTTTTTATTTTTTAATTTTTTTATCGGGGTATTATTAAATTCATCGAGAGCGGTCTCATACATATTCATCGATCGTTTGCGTCAGCTGGATGACCAAGATCTCATTCGAGAGTTCAAGAACAGTCTCGAAAAAATGATTCAATTTAAAATTTCAGCTGAATATTGCCTGGGAAATTTCCCGATAATTTTGCCAAGAATTATAATTTAAGCATAATTTTCAAGGAATTTAGTTACACATTCGATTTACAAATTTAAAAATACGATGTGGTGAACGAAACATTCGCTTGAATTTTCTCTACTTCATGCCGCGCAGGCTAATTTCTATTTCATGAACGAAATAGGTGCAATAATCCACATGGAAAAACATTTATTTTGTCCAGTGTAATAAATTGCCCTCTTCAATTTATTTCTGCAACTTAATTAAACAATGAAATTGGTAAGCTATTGAAAAATCTCCTGACGGTGGTGTGTCCTGCTTTTATTTCATAAAGGTTAAATCCAAGCTCGAGCGGAGATATTGAATTTATCTCTCAGTGGCCGTTAAATTTGACGACTTTATTTGCTCTTTTATGACCAGCGTTTGAAAAAAAAAATCGTATTCCCGAGAGAAAGTTGACCTTCGCACTTCTTCAAAGATTGAGTGGGTTCTTATTAAAGTTTTCACAGTTACACTCACGTTTGAATGGGCTGATAATATTTGAGTCCAGGAAAATATTTTCCGAATTCTCTTGGACATTCTTCAGCGATTTTCTCATGCTTTCTTCGAAAGCTTGATGAAGAAAATATAATTTTTGGTGATTTTTCTTGAGTTTAGCTGGCTTTTCATCATTGAAAACAATTATCGTATTTTCTTGAGTACTAAGCGTCGTTCTGTAAAATTCGCATTTCCATTTTCAAGCTGCAAAATTGAATAAAAACGTATCCCTGCCTATAAGAAGCAAACCCTACTTTTCAGTGAAAAATGTTTCGAAATTCGAGAAATACAACAGCTGCAATCATCAATTTTTACTGAAACGAAAGGAAAATTCAATTTTATCGAATTCATAATAATTCTCCTTTATGATAAGTCGGTGAGGCATGAATAAAGGATAATATATGCGTAAAAGAATTCAAAAAGTTGAAGCAAAAAGTTTCTTTTAATTGAATCGGATTTTTCTTCTTTTGTATAATTGCAATAAAATGTGTAACCGAAGTTGATGCGTGCAAAAATGTATAAAAACTTGCCGGAAAAATTTTGTCTCAAGAATAAAGTAAATTTTTTGGTCCCTGCTTTTTATCAGGGGAGAGGGGGGGGGGGGGGGCTGAATGCTCGATTAAATATGCTATAGATTGACTATAGGAAAATATTCTCGCACATCAGCAAAAAATAATCGCAATAATTCCCATTAAAAAATAATACACGGAGGCCAAGGTAAGTATTCGTCAAATCAATTTTTCTCGTGTCCTTGGACCTTTCGAAGCCTTGATCAACACAAAATTCTCTGGAGGACCACGTCAAAAACAAACACAGAACTCTCTTCTCTGACCCAAAAAAGCGGAAGTTCCGGGGAGGGGGAGAGCACCTGAATGTCCTCAAAAGCACGAGAATATTCATGTGGGATTTGAAAGAAAATAAAATATGCAAAAAATAAATAAAAGCTGATTTCGAAGATCGGATATCCCCGGCGCATTGAACAGCTGCTGCTTGCGACTTTTTGCGCGCGCGCGCGTAGGTATGCGGTAAGCAACGGATCAGCAGCAGGCTGCAAAAAAACGCTGGTGATCTGAAACTAGATACAAAGTCACCAGAAAGAAGAAAATGAGACACAGCAGCAGCAGCAGCAGGAACAGCAGCTAAGAAATACTCCTGTGGAGGGAAAGAGACAGACATTCGGAAGGAGATGAAAAAAATTATCACCTAAAAAGAAGAGAAAATAAAATGAAAAGCCGCCCAACATCTGCCACGAGGCCGGAATTGATCAGCGCTGTTGACAATCCCCGCGACGGATGGGCAACGGGGACGCCGGAACCATACCACTAACCGAATTCCTCACCGCCAACACCACCAATTTCCGTGGGGGATAGGAAATATATAATATAAGGAGGAAAAGGAAAAAAGAAATGACTCTTCTAAAGATCTCTGCCAGGCGGGAATCCGATTTTTAAATTCCTGCCACTTCAGACACCTTTCATGCTCTATTTAAAAAATAATAATTCTGAGCTCATCTCACAGCAGAAGCTTGTTACAACAAAGCGTTTTTTCCCCCTTCTGTAATTGAGGATTACAAAAGGAGGAAAGAAAAAGATGGATTCCAAAAATAAAACACATCATTCAGCTTTAGGGTTCCGCTAGGGATTTCCTTAGGAAATACCAAAAACATGAATGGATTATTCACGTTTTCCCCATAATTAAATCACAGAACACAAGTACATTAGAAATATCAGAAACAATTTGAATGATGACTGGCAGCAAACTGACTCAGGATTAAGGAATATCAAAAAAGTTGAAAGAGTGACCTTCCATGGTTTTCACTCTCTCCCTTCCAAGAATCTGCACTGTTGCACCTAATTTTCTGAAAGAGATAAATTAATGGTTTGAATACTCAGGTTAAAAGGGACTGCCATCTAACAGCAGCCCAATTCAATTATTCCAGAACATTCTAGATAATTTGACACACATTATATAGTTGTTGATCTAATTATTCTGCCACTCCTTCTGTGACTATATTGGCCTTTTTTAATTTTAATGTGTGCTGTAAAGATGGGTTGGAAAAAAACCAAGACAGAATGTGCTGGGAAAAGTTTGGAAAAATCCTAGCAATTTTTTCCTCAGAAATGAATAAAATGTATCTTCAGGGCTCAATTTTCCCATGGCTTTGTGTTGTTCCCACATTCAAAAATTAATTTCAAGCTTGAAAGGCAGGACCTCAAAAAGATGTCACTATGGAAAAAGTTCAGATAAGAAAAAACAACAAAGTTCTTCATATACAGTAGTTATTCTTCATAATAGTTCTTTATCCCCTGATAAAATCTGGCTTTGCCCTTTGAATTTGTTGACAAACACTTTAATATGTGGCAACAAGGTTCTTTTCAATGACATTGCACTGCATCAAGAGAATTTTTATTTGATTTTTAAAAATAGTATCCATTTTATCAAAGCATCTGGCTGTAATGACTTAAATTTGAACTACTGCAAAAATTTGAATATCATCACAATTATTACTCTGTCTTTGTAAGATTTATATGCTGGTTTAATTAATTGGGAAATTTATAAAATGTGTCCATATTTATGGTGCAATGAATTACAGGGAATACAAGTGGCCCACACAAATATACAGGTTTACTCTATTTGCAATTAAATTCAAGGGACCAAAAAAATCTTTCCAGAGAGAATTTCGAAGTTCGTCGCACAGAACCCCGTCAAACATGGGGAGAGAATCCTACTTTAACCAAAAAAAAAATCCCTTATACGGAGAAATTCGTTGTAAGGAGAGTCCACCTGCATGCATACGTATGCAGTATATAATTTGAGCCACTTTACCTTTGCTTATTCTTCTACTACTGTATTCAATTTTCACCAAGAAATTTGTGTCAGAATATGAATTTCTCTGCAGTATAAGCATCATAACTTTAAAAATACTGGAAAAACAAGGTTACACCATTTAATTCCGTTCCTTCATACATGTGCTATTTTATCATCAGGGTGTTTCGTGACAGATTTAAATTATTTAATGATCATAACTTGACGCTACAATTATTTTGAACTTATTTGTAAATGAGGTCTATTGTGTAGAGGTTTTTCTTTCCATCCATCCATGTGTTGAGGTCACAGCTTACAGCTCTCGATGCATTTTGTAATATGCAAAATTCCGAGTGGAGGCTCATGAATTTGAAAATTCCTCCATGTAATTGACAGTCGGAGAAGACTGCATGCTCAAGAATATAACCACCTGTCATGGAGTGCATGCATCCGTCATGCATTCCTGCATTTTGAAATGGAAAGTTCAATACTTTCGAATCTCCCCTCATCGACATGTGGAATTTAAACCCAGTACTTTTCCCCAACGCGTTCTTTCTTTTGTGCACGTACATTTTCTAACAAATTTTTTTTCGCTGAATTCAGGTTGAAGTTTAAGACGTTGAGTCCTGTTGGCACGAATTTTCCATAGATTATCTAAAGAAAAAACTCGAATTTGATTCGAATTTTGCTTGAATAACATCTTTCAATAACATAAAAAATGGTTTCGGGAAGGAATATGAAATTCAGTGATGATGAAGCTAGTTGAAAAAGTTTTCCTCCTCGTCATCCATCCTCTGCCCTTCGTTTTAAAAAAAAAAGAAGCTCGGAAATCTTTCAACCTCGAACGGGAACGAAGATTATGACGATGTCGCAAGCGGAAAATCCAGTACGCAAAATGACTCAAACAGTACTGGAAAATTTTTTACAACCAAATCACTATCGACTTTCGAGCACTTATATAGCTGAGAATTCTTTTTTTTCCAACGTCAGATATTCCCGGAAATGCAAAGAAGCTTCTAGATTATTCCATGGCACTTTTTTTCGTTTTTAGTCGCATTGTTGGTGACCTTTTGTCTGTGGAGTACACGCGCTCCTGAGCAGAAAGAATGACGACTGAAAGAAAATCCCCCGCACAAAAAAAAAAAAATGACCAGGAAGAATTCTCTGAATAACGTCAATTTATTCACACATTTTCATGTTTTTATTTTTTGCGTGTAATCGGAAGGGCACGAGAAAAGTCACGACACCGAGATCCATTTCTTACCAGCTCTACAATTTTTCTCCGCGCCATAAAAGGGACGAAAACGTTGCTCCAATTTTTCTTGATAAACACAAGGCTCGGGTACATTTCTTTCTTGTCATTATCTCACCTCTTCTTACGAGTACAGTATATTCCTGGGATTCGCACAAATTGGCCTTGATGAACATGTACAAGTGTAAAATCTTCGCACGCGCTGTACAATGTTCCTTTCGGGGCAGGAAAACGCTTATTTTTTTGCCGGAAGATTTTGGCTCCTTGAACTGCTGCTTTGTATATGTTGCGATGAATCGAGGGTTTCTTCTTTTTTATGTTTTTATTCTTGCATAAACAGAAAGAAGGACTTTGGAATAGAGAATGGCATTCACAAGCGAGGTCATGGCGGATTTTGCTGAGTCGCGAATTTATTGGAGCAAGAAGTCGAGGACACCAGCAGTGCCACACGCGTGTCAAAATATTTGTGAGCTAGGGATAATTTTGGGAAATTCGTATTCCTCAACCTTTTTTGTTGTTGTTGAAAATTCCCGCGATATTTCATTTAATCCTCGACGAATTATGCTAATAGGTGTGTATGCTGAATGTGATTACGAAAATCAGGATACATTTTTGAATTTTAATAGTCTTTATTTTCATGCGTTATGATCGATTTTGTCTAATTGAATAATAAAAAAAATTCTGGAGCATTTGAAAAATACTTCACAAATTTTCCTGTTTTCCTGTCTCATAAAAAAGAGACAACCAAAAATTTCATCATGAATGAATCAAAAATATTGAAATAACAGAATGTTTTGCAAAATAATGTTGACTCAAATCGCATGTCCCAAAATGTGTTTTCAAGCATCTAAAAATTCTTGACGCTAACATTTGCCAAAAATGGAAAAGAAAATGGCTGTATATAGAATCCGAAGGCACTGAGTGAAAATTCCTTTTGGATTCGCTATTTCGTAAGCAAAAATGTATAAATGCTATAGTGAAAATGATATGCGTTTTGAAATTAAAGCACATTTTTGGAGTGTATTTGGCTGCAACATTCTTATCCCTTGGGCAGCAAAGTCAGACTATTTTTGCAAAATTTTGTTGCACCTCAGAGAGGTAAAGAAAAAAATGTCAAAAGGGGGACTAAGGGCGAAGTTGGAAAAAATCCTGATGTTTTTTTCCCTGGGCACAGACAATTTTTGTGGGAAAATTTGAAAAATGCTCAGTTAGGCAATAACCGGCTTTTTTTGATTTATCCCAACTTTGCCTCAGCCCACCTAGAAGGGTTTTCCTGACCTTCAAAAATCTGAAAGTGTGGGAGGATACAAAAATAATCCAATTCAGTCCTGCTATGGGAAAGAACCCTCCACTGTCCAAAAGTTGAACAGATGATAATTTTCCAAATTATTTTCACGCAGGGTTTTTCTCAATGGATGTTCCATCAATTTTTACAAGATTCGGATTTTGAAAGGCTCCAGCAGAAAGAATTGTTTCCTCCAAGTATCCTTCCTTTTTTCTTCTTATTTCTCGGAAATGGAGCCAGTAAGTTTAAACCAGAAAGTGAATCTCAATACTCCCAACCTTGAAATTTTCAAAATCGCTTCAAAAATTTCTTGTTGCTTAATTGCAGGTGTAAAACTAATGCTCACAGCAGAGCATATCTGGGACAAAATCGCATCACTATTCTCAGCAGTACTCATATCATCAACGAACTGTAATATGTTTCAAAGGTAAGATACATGTGGTCTCATCCTTGGATTCAGCTTCTCAGTCAAGTTCGAGAAACAGGGTACACGAGGGATGGTGAAACCGCCGTCAGTTTTCAGTTTTTAACCAATGCGCTGACCTAGACCAAGACGAAGGCGTTCAAAGCGTGGGAAACCTGCCACTCACCGCATTAGGGCAACGGCTCCACATTTTTCTGAAACTGACTACTGGGGGCCAACGAAGCAGAAAAGATGTCCACAAATAACCTCGTATGGGGACGCATAAACTGCTGCGAAAAAAAACTGCTTGTAAACGTCAAGAGCAGTTAAGAATGCTTCTGCGGTGTTGACGAGGCTCAGGGGTACGTAACTACGCTTCTGCTGAGCACGCCAATCATCCCTAATGAGTCCAAAAACTGAAACATAAAAAAGTGGAAGAAAGCCTTATTCCTGAAAATGGAGAAGAGAGACGGATTCTGAAAATAGCTTCCCTTTGAAAAATTGCAGTTGATCAAAGCCAAAAAAAGGAGAGAGGAGCACTATAACAGGGCTTTTCAACCTTTTTCAGGCGTGTACCCCTTTTCATCCTCAGGAACAGGCATGTACCCCTTTTCATCCTCAGGAACAGGCATGTACCCCTAGTGAGTTAATATGTAGGTGTAAATCATATATGTAAGGTTTTATTTTGTATGGTTGGAATTTTACAAGCCTTACACCTGTAAAGAATTGGTTGAGGTTGCTGAAATAAACCTTGTCAAATAATTAATCAGGTGTAGAATTGAAACACGGTACTTGGCCGGTGCGCGAACCGACCTGGGAACTATTTCCCCACTAGCGCTGACCTTTTCTTTTCTCTCTCACAAATAGATACAAATTGTAACAATAATATACACTTTTGGTTTTTGCGGAAATTTGAATTTGAATATTCCCAAAGCTGGGTTTAGAAATTTTTGGCACACAAATTCCACATACAACAGAAATTTTGTAAGAGGTTTTCAACAGGGTTCGAAAAAACAGATTAGGTTACGTAAGGTTCTTTTGGCTCAAGTCCGGAAAGAACTTTAGCAAAATTAGTTCAAAAGAAAAAAGGGTTTTGTTCACACAAAGTTTTCTCGAGTTTTTGTTTCAGGCTAAATTTTTAATGTAGAAGGATATTTTGAAAGGCTAGATGGAGAGATATGATGTATAGAGTTATACTCAAGTTTTGAGTTTTAGGAATAGGTATTTCAAGAATTATGGAAAGGTTTCCAGAATTGGATGTTTTGAAATCACACAACACTCAACACACAACAATTTCGCTAAGTCCGCAAAAATATAAGAGGTTTCAAAAATACAACGCACGCAAAAAATAATTCGCTGACGTCCTGAATTCGACTGGTGGTGTTGCGCAAAATTCGGGGGTTTTTATGCAATTTTCTTCCCCTGTTTTGGCGCAAATTTTCGAAGATGGAAAAAACACCCAGGTGTTCAAAATTTTGAAACGTTTGTAGAGCGCCAGATGTTGGCAGTTGACAACAACTTTTAGTGCTGTCTTCCGATTTTCTTGAACATGTTTTTTCCCAGTGCCGGGTGTCGTACATGTTTTTCCTGGCACTGGGTGTCGTTTTATTAGCTTGGAAGTGAGGGGCTTTTTTCAGCAGTAAACTAATATCCTCAAGGAATCGGTTTTTCTGGGGAACTGCAAAATTTTGGGCAGTTTAGAGTTGTTTTCACTCTAGAGATAAATTGTTTTACATGAAAGACGATATATTTTTGCCCATTTTACCAGCAGATGGTAGTGTTTGGATTTTTGTTTCTTAGTACGTTTCTCATGGGAAGGGAGCGATTTTCTTT
>CAJPEX010002079.1:0-10092 GCA_905338405.1 Notodromas monacha
CTATGAGACAACAACTTTGACCGAGTTTCTCTAACCAGAAACTTCCTAGAAATCAGGCCATGTTTGCTGCAACTGGAAGGAAATAATTATTTCTCCATCATCATGGGAAAATGTAAAAATTGTCCAGAAAAAATTTAAATTGCATATGATCAATTATATTTCTCCGAATTAAGTTCAACAGTCCAAAAATGTCTTTTTAAATATCCGCAAAAATTAATTATTTTCGTTGTTCAGAGATTTTTGGGAGCTAGCACATTTTTCAAATACAGTTCATCCATTTGGAATTGGAAAAAACCTTTGTTAAAACAGAAAATTCTTTATATTGAGACGTAAATGATGTTGTAACTGTATTGCAGGGGATTTTAGAAATTAATGTTGGAAATTAATTAATGAAATATTTTTTTAAAAATTATAAAAACAATCTTCGCACACATTTTACGGATAGGATTTTCAAAATATTTGAATGGAAGGCATGAAAAATCTTCAGGGATTCAATTCCATTCAATCTAGTAATGAAATCAATTCTACATATTTCTTTCAAAAGTCTTCTAAAATCGCCCCTGATGGCCAAGATTACCTGAAATATTATATAATTTGTGGCCCTCGTAAAAAATTTGGATTTAAAATTTCAATAGGATGAATATCAATAAGATGTATTCTGTCATGCAACAACAACTTTGACCGAGTATCACTAGTCAGAACTTTTAGAAATCAGGCCATGTTTGCTGCAACTGGAAGGAAATAATTATTTCTCCGTCATCATGGGAAAATATAAAAATTGTCCAGGAAAAATTTAAATTGGATATTATTAATTATATTTCTCCGAATTAAGTTCAGAAGTCCAAAAGTTTCTTTAAATATCCACACAAAAAATGTCATCATGTAAAGAATTATTTCCGTTGTCCAGAGATTTTTGGGAGCTAGCATATTTTTCAAATACAGTTCATCCATTTGGACTTGGAAAAACCTTTGTTAAAACAAAGCATAATTACAGGGGATTTTAGAAATTAATGTTGGAAATTAATGAATGAAAGATTTTTTTAAATTATAAAAACAATCTTCACACACACTTTAAGGATAGGATTTTCAAAATATTTGACTGGAAGGCAATATATAATTAAACAACAACAATGTTCCATTAGTTTTCATGAAAAATCTTCAAGGATACAATTCCATTCAATCTAATAATGAAATCAAGTCTACATATTTATTTCAAAAGTCTTCTGAAATCGCCCCTGGCCAAGATGACCTGCAATTTTATGCAATTTGTGGCCCGTCTCCTAAAAAAATATTGAAGAAAATTAGATCCAAAAAATTCCATGGAATGAAGATGTATTCTGCCATGATATCCGAATGGTATATAATTCCGGTTTCCAACCTCCAGATAATTGGTCTCAAAGCAGTACTTCCGGTATCCTGACAAGACGTACCCTTTTCATAAATAATTGCAGTTTGCCGCGGGCAACGAACCTTCAGGACAAGATACCGGCCCTGGTTCTCATTAAGAGTCATATCCTTTGTTTTTATATTACCCCTATAAGGACAGCAAGAAGCTAACAATTTAGAAGAAAATAGGACCGTAATCCGAATTATTCCGAATTATTTTTTAAAAGATATTACTTCAAGTTCATCCTTCTTATTTATTCCATATGTATATGATTATTTTTAACATATGAATGTATTTTGTATGCATTTTTTGGTTTTCAATGATGAGTAAGAGTTCTACAGTACTTGGAATATTGTCCACGGAAAATGCTGGCATTGTATCTGACAAGGAAAAATATCTTTCAATTGAAGGAAATTATATTTTAGCCAAATTAGTAGAACTGTTCATCACTCATAGTGATGAACCATGTTATAAGAGTTCTCTCCAACAAAATTAACTGTAAAAACTGAATTGTTTGGTCCCTTGAGATTTGTTTTGAGCTGCTGCTAGATGCCACTGCATGACCAAAGTAGCAAGGCATATTGTATATAGCACCCAGTCTGGAGGCATGATGTCAGCAGTTGCTACAATTTGGACTTGTTTGAGCCAAATTGGATGGTGAGGAGGAGTGCCACCAAAGATTGGGCTTCAATGGTCACCAAAATGGCAGTCAAGTGCCATCTTTCAGTTAGGAAGCAACTCAGGATTCTGTTCAGGACTTGTGTGATTAACTCCTGCAATGGTTTGTGTGAGAATTCTTGGGTGTGTTTCTTCTAATTACATTCTTCTATCCTCACCCTGCTGAGTTTGTGTTTGATCTTACAGTACTTTGTTCTCTATAGAGAACATTACATCTTTTTGAAAGGCCCTCAGACTATAAGAGGTACCCAGCCACTCAAAATGGCTGAATTGGTGTTTCATTATTTTTCTAACATTTTTTTTTCATTTTTCCATCCCAGCCCAACAATTTGTTGTAGAGAGAGTCCACCTCTTTTTAGAGAGTGGATTTAACTTCTGAAATTATGCAGTTTGGTCTTCTTTGGGCAAAATGGACACTTCACTCCATAAACCCCAGAATAATTGTGGTACCTTGCAATTTGATCCTAATCCATTGCCAAACTAGGGTCAAATCTTAAGACACTCCATCTAATTAAAAATATAGATACATTACAAAAAAAATGGAAAAAGCTGGTTGAATTGTGGGGCAGGGATCAAATTGCAAGTCAACCTCCCTGCAAATTTGACTGTCAAATTTTGGGATGGTCAAATCATGGGAAGTTGAATTTAGAGGTACCACCTGTATATTTTTTGCCTCAGTTGAACATTGTTGACACCAATCAGTTTATTTTTTTATAGACACAAACGCCCCATAAAGGAAGGCTCATTGCATATGCGAAAGCAGGAAAATTCATGCGAATATCCGACTCAAACAGCTGTAAGTGGGGCAAGTGCTTGAAAAGGCAGGGGAAAAGAAAATAAAAACGCTCTTCTTTCAAGACCAGGTCAATGCACTAGTTCCGAAATGTAAATGGGTTCAGCAGAGTCCGTCCCGTGTTTGAATAGGATTAGCGACGCATGGGCTCTGAAAATTGCATTGCGAATGTGAGATTTTGCACAGGTAAACAAATGCTTGATGCGGAATTTTGAATATTCTTGTGGGTTTAAAAAAAAATAAATTTGCTCTTCATACTTGAATGCATGATGATGAAGAAAAGGAGATGCCCAGACTTTTGATATTGCGCCATTTTTCAGTCAAAATTTCAGCACTTTTGATTTTCAGCTGATTCCTTTGGTGTGTATAAGTAACATCAGATCTGTATTGAAATTGGAATTTCTATTTTCTGAACAAGATCAACATCAAAGTTGGACTAATTAACCCCTGGAATAACAGATTAATATTTTATTTGGACTGATGAAAAATAAAAAAATAAATTTAGGAAAGACACCTTGTCATTTTTATTCACTTATGCCACACTGTAAAATATCAACAAAGGTTCTGTTAATTGAATATTTAAAAGCAACACATTTTTAATAGTCTACTGTTATAATATGTTCTGTTGGTGACTCATACTAGACACAGCATGACTTTGGCAGAGATTGTTTTTGATGGAATAACAATTGTGCCATGCTTAATCAAATTTATGAAAAGAGAAAAACAACCTCTATATAGTTTCTACTGAAATTATCTAAGTTATTTTGACCTGTAGTATTAATTAGTCAGTTCAGCACTTTTTTTTTTTACAAAAAGCTGGTGATCACACTATCATACAGGTCAAATCTTGTTAAGATTATGCTTTATAGGGGGAAGGGGCACAAAAAGGAAGTTTTAAAATTCAGATTCCTGTAGAAAGTTATTGAACTCGTCCTATAGCTACATGAAAAAATTTTATTTGTAGAAGTTCAAACAATATGGCTTCCTGAAGAGTAGGGTCAAAGTGCTCTGTCATTTTAAAATCATTGACCACGAATTATTCATATAATGTATATCAAAATTATAAACTTCAAAATACCAATGCTTGACTATTGTCAATTGATCCCATTTATTTTCCAACAGAAATGGCCTCATACTGACTTCCTTCAGGCTGAACAACATGTGACTTATCCCAACATGACTTGATTCAAAACAAATAATATCATGAATTCATGCGACATCTATCCAGAGGAAAATAACATTAAGGGACCTAAGACGTCAGACGTTCAACTTGAAAAAGAGCCTGAAATTCGCTGAAAATTCCCTATTTTCGAAAAAAAAGACCAAAGAAAGAAAGTGGGAAGAGATTTTGAGAAAGTGGGGAAAATCCAGATCAAGATATTTCCATAGACACCAAGAGTAAAAAAAAAATTATAATGAGGAAACCAAGCATGTTGAAAGTTTCCCAGCTTTCATTTTGATTTTTCAGATAAGGTCAAAAAACGTTGATCCATCTCACGCATCCACACAGATTTATCTTTCTGTTACTCAATAATGAAACACCCTTGAGATTCGAAAACTTTCAAAAAAGTCTATAGTATAGAAAACCTCTTTTCGAAGGAAAACCTCTCCCTTTCACAGCATAATGTATAGACTTTGGCTTTTGAAATTTTAAAAAAATGTGCGACATGAAAAAATTGTACCTATAGGTCATGGTAATCTTTCACAGGAGGAAAAAAATGTTCGAGCAATATTTTTCCGCAATTTTTCAATTGAAAAGAGATTCTGCCTGCAAATTTCGGTGAAATCAAGGACAAACTGCTCTGAACATGATTTTCCGCGGTCTTATTTATTTGCCGAAGAGAAAAGTGCGTCTCGCTTAAAACTTATTTATATTGTTGTATTAAAAGCGAGTAGCATTAAAGGGAAGGTAAAGTTAAAGCGTCTTTAGGAGAGAGTTTAAAGATTGCAGAAAGTGTTAGAGGGGCTCTTTTTTTTAGGGGAGTTCTTAATCACATTATTCCCCATTTATGAAATTTGCGAAAGATTTGTGACTTGAAAATATCTTAGCTATAGAGGTCCCAGGAACCTTTAAAAACATTCGTGCAATAGTTTTGAAAGGAGATTCTACCAGTAAATTTCGGTCAAATCAAGGACACTGCTGGTGAACATGATTTTTCGGTCTCATTTTTCCAACGGAGAAATGGGCGTTATTATTTGAGCAAATACAATAATTTCGCTATCGTCGTCGTGATTTCCCTTTCATTTCAATTCCGCAGACATCCTCTCTCAAAATTTATAATCCCTCTCACAATCTCCAAAAAAATAAAACAAGGAAATTCTCTCTTCTTCCACATTATTCCCCACTTTTCCTTCTTCTCCGTATAGGTGACCGAGAAAATCTCCGACGCGTAATAATGTGGACCGTGCTACGCGGAGCTCGGCGGGAATTCAGGTGAAAATGAGAATAAAACCAACCAAGAAAAAGAAAGAAAAGGAAAAAATGCATGAATAATGAAATAAAAAAATACACCAAGGCGAGGTGATGATGGAAGCGCACAAGAGGAAAAAGTGGCGACCGGAACGAATAAGGAAGGCGCCCCCGTAAGACATACACACATGTACTGGCGGCGGCCTACTTTTCTTCTTCTTCTTCTCCTTGCCCTTCTTCTTCCCCTTGGGAACTGCATGGAATACATGTTTACACGTACTATACCTGCATAGCATCTCTCGTAAATGAATATATGAAGGCGTGGCTCGAAATCCACCCACCAGACCAGAGAGTTTGATAATACATATAATGTCCTTACACCCTACTTACTTGTTTTTTGTTCTTAAAACACGTTTTGTATAAATCTCATTTTAGAACAGTGTTGTTTGAACACCCCTGAAGTCTTTTTCAAACAACAATTAAATAATTTGTTATATAATGAGATTTTGAAAATTATTGACAGATTGGAAGATTTTCCTTAAATAATACCTGCATATATATTCAATATTGTCCTCTTGTGGCCTTTCAACAAGATGTTTTAGCACACTTTCTTGACTATGTTTTTTCACAGCAATTCCTGCAAATATTTGTATGGGTGATTGTTCCAAAATTGCTGTCAATTTTTACATCACTATATAGGGTTTCTCAAGCATACAAACCCTTTTTAACATGAATATTACCGGGCTCATTTTATATTCATCTACTTTTCTGCTGGATTTGCCAAATATGCAGAATCCATATACTTGAGACACTGAAAGAAATACTAAGGTACTGTATATACACAGTGTATTCTATGTACTTTATGTGGTATGAATGCACAAAAATAACAATTTTAAACAAAAAATATTACTTGAAAAAAGCTATGTCCTTTTATACAGCAGTCCTTTTTGTGGAAATAGAGCGTTTCCTGTCGTCAGAATTTCCGGCACTTATTGGGATGATGGAATAAGAAAGGAAGATTAATTGTGGAAGAGTTTGTTTCAACCATTTTGTACAAGGAAGCTGACATTTTTCCAAGGTTGTTCTAGACCTACAGTGAATAAAATAGCAGGACTACGATAGGATAAAATCCGTTCATGGCAGAACCAAATCATAGGAATGAGAAAAATCAAAACTAAGCGAATCAACACAAATGCGATGTCTGCATTTTTTCATAAAAACTTAAATAAAACGGTAACAAATTCGTATATTACAAAATACTTTTTCCCGATTCGTCCGCGTTACATCCCGGCATCTTCAGAAATCTTCTGAAGGCCGTTTGATGCNGAAAAAATTGTACCTATAGGTCATGGTAATCTTTCACAGGAGGAAAAAAATGTTCGAGCAATATTTTTCCGCAATTTTTCAATTGAAAAGAGATTCTGCCTGCAAATTTCGGTGAAATCAAGGACAAACTGCTCTGAACATGATTTTCCGCGGTCTTATTTATTTGCCGAAGAGAAAAGTGCGTCTCGCAATTTTGAATAAATATAACAACATAATTTTCGCTCATCGTAATTTCCCTTCCATTTCAATTTCGCAGAAATCCTCTCTCAAATTTCTAACGTCTTTCACAATCTCCCCGAGAAAAAAAATCCCCTCATCTTAATCACATTATTCCCCATTTATGAAATTTGCGAAAGATTTGTGACTTGAAAATATCTTAGCTATAGAGGTCCCAGGAACCTTTAAAAACATTCGTGCAATAGTTTTGAAAGGAGATTCTACCAGTAAATTTCGGTCAAATCAAGGACACTGCTGGTGAACATGATTTTTCGGTCTCATTTTTCCAACGGAGAAATGGGCGTTATTATTTGAGCAAATACAATAATTTCGCTATCGTCGTCGTGATTTCCCTTTCATTTCAATTCCGCAGACATCCTCTCTCAAAATTTATAATCCCTCTCACAATCTCCAAAAAAATAAAACAAGGAAATTCTCTCTTCTTCCACATTATTCCCCACTTTTCCTTCTTCTTCTCCGTATAGGTGACCGAGAAAATCTCCGACGCGTAATAATGTGGACCGTGCTACGCGGAGCTCGGCGGGAATTCAGGTGAAAATGAGAATAAAACCAACCAAGAAAAAGAAAGAAAAGGAAAAAAATGCATGAATAATGAAATAAAAAAATACACCAAGGCGAGGTGGAAGCGCACAAGAGGAAAAAGTGGCGACCGGAACGAATAAGGAAGGCGCCCCCGTAAGACATACACACATGTACTGGCGGCGGCCTACTTTTCTTCTTCTTCTTCTCCTTGCCCTTCTTCTTCCCCCTGGGAACTACATGGAATACATGTATACACGTACTATACCTGCATATCATCTCTGGTAAATGAATATATGAAGGCGTGGCTCGAAATCCGCCCACCAGACCAGAGAGAAACTATTATGTATATTACAGGAATGTGGGATGAATGAACAAAAAACAAGAATTTTGTGCAAAACATATTTAGAGTAAAATCTTGTCACAACAAACTTGTGGGGACTTCAGAAAAAGTTTGTTGTTACAAATAATTTGTTATATAATGAGATTTTGAAAATTATTGACTGATTGGAAGATTTTCCTTAAATTATACCTGCATATATATTCAATATCTTCCTTTTGTGGCCTTTCAACAAGATGTTTTTCAATGGTTAAAAAATTGTGATCTTCAAAAAGAAATGTAATTGCTAATTTAAAAAAACATATACTCTGAATAATAGGTAAATACTAGCTAACTTTCTTGACAATGTTTTTTAAAACAATTCCTGCAAAGATTTGTAAGGGTGATTGTTCCAAAATTGCTCTGTCAATTTTTACATCACTATAGGGTTTCTCAAGCATACAAACCCTTTATTTTAACATGAGTATTACTGGGCTCATTTTATTTTCATCTACTTTTCTGCTGGATTTGCCAAATACTGTATGCAGAATCCATAGACTTGAGACACTTAAAGAAATATTAAGGTATATACACGGTGTATTCTATTTACTTTATGTGGTATGAATGCACAAAAACAAAAATTTTAAACAAAAAATATTATTTGAAAAAAGCGATGTCGCTTTTATACAGCAGTCCTTTTTGTGCGTTTCCTGTCCTCAGAATTTCCGGCACTTATGATGGAATAAGAAAGGAAGATTAATTGTGGAAGAGTTTGTTTCAACCATTTTGTACAAGGAAGCTGACATTTTTCCAAGGTTGTTCTAGACCTACAGTGAATAAAGTAGCAGGACTACGATAGGATAAAATCCGTTCATGGCAGAACCAAATTATAGGAATGAGAAAAATCAAAACTAAGCGAATCAACACAAATGCGATGTCTGCATTTTTTCATAAAAACTTAAATAAAACGGTAACAAATTCGTATATTACAAAATACTTTTTCCCGATTCGTCCGCGTTACATCCCGGCATCTTCAGAAATCTTCTGAAGGCCGTTTGATGCATGTGAAGAAAAGTTTGACCATGAAATCAGATTTTGTCTCGCAGTATTTTTGACAGGATAAGGCGAAGTGTCGATAGGCTGGTGACGCAAGAGAGCTTCATCCCAAGAATTCACTCTAGAAAAACTTCTTTTTCCGGAAGAGGAGGTCATCTGCAAATTGAAGGAACACCATATGATCAAGCTTCTCTAGATTGACGGCCGAAAATGTCAAGTTCATTACAATTTTCATGTCCCTAAATGAAAAGAGCGCTATTACTCAATGTTTAAAAAAGAGCACGTTTTCGGATTTCATCACACAAAAAACAATAGGGTCCACTTTTAAATAACCTAAACTTTGCTGATGATCAAGCAAAACTTGAACCTCTACTGTGCCATTAAATAGTTTCTGAAGCGGTACGACAAGCGAGCGACACACTGTAAATCAGATTTACCAACAAATTCTGCAGTTCGCCATCGTGCCATGCAAAATAATGTAGATTGAAATTAAGATGCATTTCGTAATTGATAATCTCGTCTTACAATCTCTCAGAAACGCCGCATGTAAATGGTAATTTAATGAGAAGACTAAGAGGTACTTATTCACTTGCCTCCTGAAATGACTCTCAGTGGTGGTGCATCCACTGCATAATCATAATCGGCTCCGTAAGCATAATCGGGGGAAGCTGATTTTCCGAACTTGCTGAATTTCTTCAGACTCCACGGATCGGAGTTCAGACTTGCTTCAGATATTTGTCTCAATTTGTTGTAATCCACAACCCATTTCGGTCCATTGTAATGTGGTGCGGTGACTCCGTACTTCTCTTCACTCTCCTCTGATGATTCCTCTTCTTCCGGCTTCTCTTGCTCGTGTTCATGTGCGGGTGCTTCTGGGTGTTGTGGATGAACATTCGGTGCGCCGTAAGTCGGTTGCGGTGGTGGTGCAGAATAATCGCTGCTCACGGGTTCCACAGGGTGTGCATGGGCATCCGGGATGGTGTAACTTGGTCCAAGTGGAGCTGAGTAGCCTGTATTACTCACTGGATGTGCGTGTGCGTGGACATCCGGGGAAGTGGAACCTTGCTGAAAAGGCACGGAGTAATCAGCTGGGCTCGCGGGTGCTGCTGATGGGTGGTGATGGACATTCGGGTCGGCGACCCCAGTGTTATAAAGTGGTGCTGCTGCTGGTGCATGTGCGTGTTCGTGGTGTCCACCGTGGGCACCACCATCTGGAGCGCAATGGCACGCGGACGCCAGCACAAGCGCGTTGACGAGAATTCTGACGGTTGATTTAGAAATCATGATTTCACTTTTCGAATCTGCGTATTACCTGAAAGACATACGATCATTCGGAAATGTGATCAAAATATTTTTTCGATTGCATG
>CAJPEX010002079.1:10342-44499 GCA_905338405.1 Notodromas monacha
AACACCGTTCTAATTTCCGTACTGCTCCAATATTTCGGCCCAGAATATGTACACGTATTCCTTAACTCGTCTCATTAAAAGTAATATAAGCGAGAGAACAATTTTACACCTTCGAATCACTTTTCAATTGATGCTCGCGATGCGTCTGGAGTCTCTGGACTCACCAAGCTTCACCCATGAATTAAAACCATCACCAACCCGCTTCCCTGGTTTTTGTACCTGATCGATCTCCGGCCTTCGACCTTGATGACAAAATCTTCGAGGTCAGGATACTTCCCTGATGCAGGTCACAACATCTCGTCTTCCTTAACATGAATGCATCGTACTTCAACCTGGGGTTTCATCGACACGCTGCATTGTATATGGTGAACAAAAAAGTCCATTCATGCACTTTCGTTGCGGAGTATCCGATATCAGACCGACACAGGAAACCCATAGCCTTGAGTGCCGAAGGTCGACCCCGCATGCAAGGTTAGGGTCTTCAGAAAATGACGGCCAAGGACTTCTTCGCCAAGGAATCTTTCATGAGGAGATGCTTATAGATTTACAAGAGATGCTTATCGCGTTCGCATCACGGCATCAATCAACATGCAGCGGACCGAACGACTTTGTCCATGCGACGAACTACACAGAATGTGAGCGTACGTACGAATGTAAGTACGAAGTGCTTTGATTTGTTTTGGCGTGAATCGCTTTTATATGAACGGAGCCACGAGAACATTTCGAGGGAACGAAAATGCAGGTACGTGAAACAATTTTTGTGGTACAGTATACAGTATTTTCTTAAATCTCGCTGTGACCTCCATTTTACCTCATAATTTACTGAACATCATCGATTTTCAATTCCCGCATTTGTCAGGGCGTCCTTATCCTACGAGCAGCTAAAGATCAGTTCACCTTGCTACTCCTCTGCGGTCGGCAAGGCAGTACAACAGTAAAAACTCCACCCATTCAGGGAATGTTATTAAAATACATGTCATGACATGATGAAATTTATAGATTCAAAGCAGTGTGTCAAGTTCTGTTAAATCAGTGCTCAGCGTTGAATTGACTAAATAATTTTGATAAGAGCACTATGGTTGTCAGTTTCGAAGGGCATGTATAAATATGTTTGGTTCATTTCATCCCCCGCAACATTTCTCGTCCGCTGTCCTCTTTTTTTTCTCAAGGCATTTATATTTTCTGGCTTCCTTCTCTCCGTTATTATTTTCTCTTATTTTTAAACCTCTCCTTCCGTACTCTAACTACGTATTTGTATAATCTCGTTTTTTCGAGGCTCGGCTTGACACTTTTACATCGAGGCTAAATTCGTTTACGCTGGATGTAACCGTTATGCGTACAAGTCGCTGACTCACAGTAAAAAGCCTGCGAACTTATTGTTTCCTTCATCAGTTCAGTATAGTGACCAAGGTAACAGTGACCACGCACAAAATCAGGGCTTCTTTTGACCCAACGTTATTCCAGCTAGAATTCGGTTCGCTTTGCTATAGTGACAATTTTGGGAGTATAACTTCGTTTTTTTATCATATACTGCAGATAGAATGTGTCAACAAGATTTTTAGTGGAACAGATAAAAACTCAAGTAAAACATCAGTGAAGGTTTGAGAAAAGGTGATGAATACAATTTTCTCAATGCTGCCAAGAGTCTTTTTTCAATAAAAGATTATCAAGACTTGAAAATGTGCTGCATTCCAAGTATTATGTACATATACAGTACTGTATAAACAGATATAATCTCTGTTAAAATTGATCCTAGTTTGTATCAAATTCTGTTTTGAGGACCCTGGAGTTTATCCACAACTTCACTCAAGTCACAATATGAAAATTTGTTTTACAGTGACATTTTGTTTCAACGAAGTCATTGTACATGAGGGAACTGCAAAAGGCTTCATTTAAAAATGTGAAGTTATTTTAATAATGATATGGCTACAGGTACACTCCCCTCAATGATTTTGTTTACTATTATTTTTTCTGTGGTATAATAAATTATTTTTTGTCCCATGGGGGCTTTCTGCAAAAAAAATTTTTCTGTTCTTTCTTTTTGAGTCCAACTAGGCTGGGGTCTGTAAAATTTATTTCAATGACAATATTTTATTAATGGTTAAATTGGTTAACAATAAAGATTCTTGCAGGTTTTTAAAATTTTTACTAATTATTGGGCTAATGTTTTTCTTGATTAAAAATTGAGAATCTGAATTTGAAACATTTTCTTTGTTGATATTATGCGCTGGTATATATTGGGATTGTGTATACATTGGATGCCCTTATAATAAAAATAATCTGTTTTTATGTGTGTTTTTGTTACAGAAATTCGTAATGAAAAATGCATTTTTCCTTAAGATTCCATTATGAATTCCTTCCTTCCATTCATCAAAACTTGATAATAAACCATTGAAAGTGTGTGTTTTTTGTCATAGAACAGTGAATGTAAAAGTCATTAGTATGAAATTGAGGTAATCCTGACAACTTCTTGCTCTTGACTTTGTGGATTTCATGCGTACTCCTGGGTATCATACAATATGAAGCAACGCTAAGCCATTGTATTTTCTAATTTATTTCCATTTTTTAGAATTCGTTTATAGTCAAAATTCAATGAAATTGTAGCGTTTTTGACCTAAAAATGTCGTTCTGTGATACGATTCCGATATACGAGTCCTTTTTTTTTTTTACCACTGAAAATGTCGTAATGCGTGATTTTTGTTGTACGGAATCTTATCGTAGCGCATTGGAAGCACAGCTAAAAAAGGAAAAATTCCCCTTGATAAAACGTAGAAATTTAATTAGGATTTCCAACTTGATTTTCCCTTCAAGGATAACATTCAACCTCGAAATGACGGCTTATTCGGCGTACAAAGAAGGCGCGATACTCGTAGTGGTGCTCGCCATCACCTGCTTCGTGTTCATCGGCATCCTCAGAACACGGGAAACCGGGGTTTTCAGCAACTCGGAACGAACAAAGGCTGAGGCCCGAAGAGAAGTGGAGAAAATCGAGAAGCAAATTCAGCAACGTTTGGAGGCCATGGGAAAGAAAGTAGCAGCCAGCAAGGAGCAAAGACGAGGCTTCGTCCACTTTGACCCCAACGCGAAAACTCCGCTGACGGAACAAGAGATGCAGGAATTACGGGGAGACTTGCACGACATCCTGGAAAATCCGAATCTCGGAGATGATGACGGGAGTGAAGGCGATGTTTTGGAAAAGGTTTCCCCTGAAGGTGCCTGATTAAATACATACACTCGAGGTATTTTGAAGAACATCCTGTGAGATTCTTCTGGGTCAAAAGGAAATGTCAAGGTGAGGAAAATGTCTGATAAGAGCTCAGAGAGAAAATTCAGTTAAACTTTTCTTTTTATGCTGGTGTGCAAGGAGAGATTTTCTATAATTCAAAGCTATCTCCAATTTTGCTGTTTACTGGCAGATAAAACTTTTTAAAGTTATCCTAGCTGAAATAGTACAGCTCAGATCTTATTACTGTACAACAAACTTCCATATGCACTCCAAGAATACGTTGTACAATAGAGGTTCATGAAATAATATAATATTGGTGTCAAGAATTTGGATTTATTTTTTCCAAGATCACATCAATTTATTTGAATTGTCCTGGTTTTATTTATAAGAATTATTACTGTATGATGAAAATGTCGTGATGTGGAGAATGAAAACAATTTCATGCCATCAATGAATAATTGTTCCCAATACAAATAATTATTCAGATGTTTTAATTGAAGAAATCAGGTACTTATTGAGTAAGAACATTTGTCTGATGATTAACCTCCATCAGTCAAATGCATCACTTTGTCAATTTTTTCAAGTCCGTGTCTAAATTACCTTTTTAGAAACAAGGCATCAAAAACCTCACTAACTCAAATGCATTTCCTCTCAAACCTATGTAGCTCAAATTTTCTGAGGTCTTTTGGCCATTATTTTATTCACGCAGGGAAAGAAAAAATAAATGGATAAAAAGTAGCTTGATATGTTTATAAAGGAAGTGAAAGACTAATTGAGCAAATGAACTCTTGCCTCAAAGTTCAGCAACTGGTGAACTCATTTATAAAGCAATTGAAGACCCAGAATACTACCACTTGCAATTTCCCACAATTCTTCTATCTTTCCTGCAATAAAAATGCATGTTTCCCTGACTCAAATTTTGTCCAACTTGTCCCTTGAAATTTGACTTGAATAGGTTTTACTGGATTTATAAAATTGAAAATGTGCAAGTTCTGCAAGCAACAAGTATACATTTCCATCCAATTGACACCCAAACAATAACAAATCAATTTTCTCTTCAAAAAACTCCTACATAGTTGAAAAAAAAACAATCCTTGACATGTACAGATACATATCACGCCGGACTATTCCGAGCAGTGTGTAAAAGCTTCAGGGCGTATTGAGTGCCAGTGCTTAACCGACCCCCACCTGATGAGTCATTCAATACTCTCTGTCTCGTGAACTCGACAAAATTTTCAATCACGTCTCGCCTTTGGCAACCATTGGAATCGACTACAGTGAGCTGAACTTCATGACCGTCGGGTAACGGTTTATTTTCCGCCACAGCTTCCACGACCTCAGGACTCAACCAAGCACAGGCACCGACTTCAACTGAGTCAAGCTGAACAAATTCGAGACACAAAAAACATCAGCCTGAGAAGTAACTTCGTAATATTCTACAGTTTATTTGCTGTGTAGAGGCCTGTGTATAGAAGGATTATCTTGATTACTGTACTTATTCCAGTACCACTGCACCTTTTCCCTCAAAAATGGGGCACACATCATACTTGCTGAGTACTGTTACATTTTTCTGGACTCTCTCTACAATGATCTTGTGTACAACAACATTCTAGGTATAAATTGATTTTTATTACCATAAGTTATCTCATATTATGGGGTTCTCTACATCAAAATTCTCTTTACAATGCATTTTTTCTGGTCCCTTGAGTTTTGTTGCATTGAGAGTCCACCTGTATACAAGGGCTGTCCCAGTTGGACACAACCTCTGATTTTTTCAAGTACTTTGGTGTGATTGTAAAAGATCATGCCATAGCCAATGATGTTCTAAGGTGTTGGATTTTGTTAAATTCAAAAAGGTTTCATCAATTTGCATGATAAGTGGGCTTCTTAGTTACAGCCAGAGTTCTCCACACATGTTACAGGGTACTGAAATTTTTCAGGCCAGCCAAATGTGGAATTTCTTTGTTAGTTTACCAATTATCCTTTATACATTTTAGATAATGGTTAGAATAAAAAAAATTATATGTTCAGCTTGAAAATTATTCAGCATCCTGTGAAATGGGTATAGCTGTAAAGTTCTCACTCATCACCATGCATTAAATTGAAACCCTTTTCTTGAAATAAAAAAATCCCAGAATCTTAGAACATCATGGACTGTCAGGATTCTTTTTCTACAATCACGCCTCCCCTAATAATATCAGAGGTCGCCTGCAACAGGGACAACCCTTTTATATCAGAAATTCTTGGGTCCCTCTGGACACTACTTCATAAATATGACATGTTATTCAACAAGACTTCAACTCAACTTAATCTTAATTCATACAACAACAAGTCAAGCACTAAAGTGCAAAAAACTTTAATGCTACACACATAATGCAAAAAAAAGAGAAGAGAAACGCATGGTTTTCAGTTACCTGGACGAGATCATTCATGGCCTCAGACGTAATTGGACAACGGCAGTGCAAATAAATGACCACGTGATGCCTGACGGGAAGACCTAGTGGCAATTCATACGGGAAAACTGATTCCCAAAGCCCCAGTACTTCACACGAATCCCACGGCGGCAATTTCGAGTTTTTAAAGCCCACGTTGAGTCCCGTTTCTTCCATTAGCTCCCGCATTCCAGCTTGTATCAAAGTTTCGCCCTGCTCTGAAAGAGAGTCGACGAATCAAGTGAGAGGAAAGAAGAAAAGAATGAAATTTGATTTCGCAACAATTTTCTGGAAATCTTAGAGAAGTGTCCATACTTCGAGACTTTGTCCACATGTCAATGCAACTTTTTGTGTGTGTGTTTACAGTGTCCTTATAAGTAGAATCGTCCGGATGTCGGTGCCCCGAATGCAGTTTTATTGCCAGATGCACTACTGTATTTTTGTTTCTCAAAGCTCACCAATGTGACCACCAGGTGGAACCCAGGTGTTGGGAAAAGTTCTCATGGTAGCTGATCGTCTGGTCAACAGAATTTTCCGATCCGAGGATTCCAGAATCACCACGACACCAACGTCCACACCACGATCGACGATTTCTTCCGGAATACGCAATTTTTCTTCAGGGGAAATGCAGCTCACTGGACAAAATGGCGGATGCTGCAGAATTTTGAGAACTAAATTGAAGATTCCATGAATTTTTTTTACTAGGAAAGCGACAAACGCTGCAGAATTCAGGCAATTGTCTCCTTCAATCCCTATCCTAGTTGAATTTAATTTACAAATTCTACATCACGATTTTTATGAGAGAAAACTTGAAAAATAAGTACCTTATGTACTGAGAAAAAGAGTCCTACATGCAAAACACAAGCACAAATATTGATGAACAATACTGTAAACACTTGATAAAAAACTGAAATAAAAGCAAAAAAGTGGCCCATTTTGGAAAATCAATTTGATCAAATTTATGAGATGCACCTGAATTTATGTCCATAGCAATAGCTCGATTTGTTCAAGAGATATTTAAAGTCTTGGACTTTTTTTCCAATAATGTTTCTTGAAATCTTGGCAAAGCGTTACTCACTTTGCACTTCTTGGCACTCAATACCATGCACAAATGTTTCCTTAGAAAAAGCTCAGAAGTAGAGTATACAATACATTTTTTTCAAATAATTTTGAAAACCTTGGTACATGATCTACTTTAAACACATTGATCAAAGTTTAAATAAATAATTTTCAAGACTGTAACAAGTGAAACTATTTATTCAGGCTCAAATGAAACTGGTATATGAAAATGTAGAACACAAATCATGCAGCACAATGGAATTTAAATTTCATCAGTCTAAAATTGGAATTTCATTTATTTCCGAAAATTAATCAATTTTTGTGTCACAGAAAACTTGGTTGTGAATCTTATAGGCTGAGATTATTTTTCTCAAAAATCAAGATGCATGTATTACTACTCTTACATAAGGGCATGTAGTATTTGAGCAAATATGGTACCTCTTACACACTAGCAAACATGGTACACTTGAACCTCCTCAAGTCAAATTTACTTGAGTTCCATCAGAATTCTCCAGGAATTAATGCATTAAAAACCTCTCTGACTCAAAGGCTTTTCCTTTCAAACTTCCAAAGCTCAAAATTTTGGGGACTTTTTTGGCTATTATTTTCTTGACACAGGGATAAGAAAAGCAATAAAAAAGTAACAATGTGTTTCAAAAGAAAGTGAAAGACTAATTGGGCAAATGCACACTGTCTCCAAGTTCATCATCCCATCAAGTCATTTAAGAAGCAATTTAAATGCCAGAATTTCACCCTATACTATTCGTCTATTTCCTTCAATTCTTCTGTTTTCA
Organism: Notodromas monacha; assembly: GCA_905338405.1. Lineage (NCBI taxonomy): Eukaryota > Metazoa > Arthropoda > Ostracoda > Podocopida > Cyprididae > Notodromas > Notodromas monacha. The sequence goes on from CAJPEX010002079.1 coordinate 17,854, forward strand.
CTTTTCCCACGACAAAAATGAACATTTCCCTAACTCAAAACCTTCCAGAGAGGATAAATTGATCAACAACAAAAAACTGGGCGAGAAGTACGCTAACGTACCGTCAGCTTGACTGCAGTGGCTCGATTCGCCCAGACACTCAACATACCGGGTTCATGGATCACACCCGGTAGTGAGGGAGATAAATTGATCAACAACAAAAAACTGGGCGAGAAGTACGCTAACGTACCGTCAGCTTGACTGCAGTGGCTCGATTCGCCCAGACACTCAACATACCGGGTTCATGGATCACACCCGGTAGTGAGGGCTTGAGTTTCAAAACACCTTCAGTCAATTCCACATCCACGGTTCCACTGGTATCCATTCCGAAGTAATCCACCAGACATTGCAAAAACGCCGCCCTTCGGAATTCGCCAGCCAAATCCGGCACATGAACCACTACTCTGCGAACTTGATTCATTCGCTCTGAATAACACATACAGTGTGGCTCAGGATCAATCTCATGAAAACAAAATAAAATATTCAATGCTTCGAGGTCAACGTGGAGTGGTCAGAGTCACTTCTTTTTTTGCTTCTGTCATTCAGAAAGTTAAAATCGAGTTCTCGCAAATCTCGATTTTACGAGTCGAAATTCCTCTGATGCTAAATGAAACCAACACTCATTACAGCAGAAGATTTGCAAAAAGTTAAAATGCAAAGAAAAATCCACATTTCCTGCGTGTTTGAAATACCTGTACAGTATTGTGTTGGGCAAAATACACGCAGAAAGGTATGAAATTTCAAACTAACACTCCTTGAACCTTAAGAGAATAAGCTTCACTGAATTTTCCAAATGCTTCATATCAGAATATCTACTTTTTTTTGCTATCATTCGAAGGAAATGAACCCTTTTCTTGGAAATCATCACTAGATTTCACGCATCCGCAGGAAATTAAAAATGTATTCCGATGCTAAGTGAGACCAACGGTGATTTTTGCAGACGTGCAAAACGTTACAGCGCAGAAGAAAATTCAGCATTTTCTGCGCGTTTGAAATACAGTAAAGCATTAGGTGAAGCATTTTTCAAGGTCAAAATTTTCTCCCCACTTTCAAGGTGTTTTTCAAGTTCTCTTATTCAATGTCTATGACTTGCATGGGAAAAAAACATAATAATTTAATTTAACTTTCGAACAGGTTTGTACAGCATTTAGATCGATTTTCACCCCACGTACTTTTCAAAATATGAATTTTGAGGGTATCTGAAAGCTAAGGTGCGTGTTTTGTCTGGGGATGGGGTTTCATCCAAATTTTGGGCTGAAAATTAGAGGCGCGTGTCTTCACAAAACTTCTTCACCCATTTAGCGATTTTTCGAAGTCGTCTTCTTGAATGATTCCATGATTTGCATGAAAAAAAAACATAAACATCCACTTCAACTTTTAATTGGGTTTGTATTTAGATTTTTACTCCATGTAGCTTTCAAAATTTGAATTTTGGTACAGGTATGGTATTTGAAAACTACGGTGCATGTCTTATCTGGGGATGGTTTTCATCTAAATTTGGGGCTGAAAATTAGAGGCACGTGTCTTTTTTGAGGGCAAATGGTACTCAAGTAAATACAGTAATTGATTATAGATCGAAACGATTTCATAATTTTTTCGGGAATGACGTCTTTCAGAAAGAGGAATCTGACCATTCCCCCCAACTTCACTCATAAAACTGCCCAGTGTCCTTCTCAGAACCATTCAAATATATCTCCAGCGTCTTCAAATAATTCGATAAAAACCCCCAAAAAACAAAAGCCAACAATCAAACAGGTTTCGCTTATCACGTCATCGGTAATCAAGATATCGCAGCCAGGATTTTCGCACGGCTATCAGTGTTCTGGAACAGCGCTCGAACCAGGAATTTCACTTCCTGGGCGGCAAAAGCCCTCGCCAAGGGCCCCCTTCCCGCGTCCCACCGCGTTTTAATTTCCGGCAGATGAGCGTCCAAGACAAACACGAATTCTTCCAGAGCGTGCAAACGGGTCACAACATCGTGCACATTGTCTACTGTCCTCTCAGCCGTGGAGAACAATGCGGGTAAACGTGCAATGAACGTGGATCGGAGGAGAGAGGAGTAATTGTTGGCGGCTTCCGAAGCGATGTCTTCACAAGTCAGGGCTTGACGCAGGATCTCTTCCACAGCTGTGTCCAAGAGGAAGCCGAGAGCAGCGACGTACGTTTTCCATGGCAGGCAATTACTCCACACCGCATGCATGCCTTTCATCTGAAATCCAAAGAAAAGGGGGATTTTAATTATTAAGTGATAACATTTTCACCCAACGCATTTCAACCGAAAAAATCACTATATTCAACAGTTTTCGATATTCATGCAATTTTTGATTTAGTTTAACTCATTACCCTGAGTTCTGAGAAAAATCACGCATTAGAACAAATGTTAAATTGAAGAACACGTCGGAAGTTTCATCATCACCGTGATATTATGGATTTATGGTATATTTTCTGAATACCCAGTCATTTAAGTTATAAAACTGTAATCGAAACCATGGTTGGATTGTTGGAACAGAAACTCAATTAATTTTCAGAAAACATAAATTAATTTCAGTTTCGACTCTGACAATTTCTCAACAACAATTGAGGGCAACCTTCAAATGCAGCAACTCGAGGCGAACATTAAAAAAAAAAAGAATTTTCTACAGCACAGTACAAGTCCAATAAAAAAAAAAACGCAAACCGCAAGATGACATAATTTACTTCGTGGGAAAATTAGCTATACAGTACTGTATATAATTTACTCAACCCGGGGTTATTTTAATTGTTTTGTATAAGAATACGAATTTTATTTCCTATTATTCTGAATTTTCATATTATTCACCAACCCGCTTTGAACTACCACAAACAAATGATGGCGGCTTATGAAGGTTTGCCTGTAAAGTACTATTTAGACCGTCTGCTTTTTAAAAAATGGTAAGCAAAAAAATACCACATTGTAGAGATGAATCAGCGTTCTGCCGTTTTTCTATTTAAACCTGGGTTAGGAAAAATTGAAACAGTGGTGAGCTAAACATCAAGTATTGCATTGTACATTACCATGTACTGCACTGTACAACAGACTGAGTTCAAAGAATTGGGCTAGTCCATGTTATTTTGCGGTCAGGTTCATAAATGTAATCCATATCTGTCCCAGATTTCGAAGAAAAAAAGGTCAGGCAACGGGGCAAAAAACTCGAGCAGTTCTCCTCTACTCTCCAATTATATTTTCTGAGCTTTTTTCGAAGGAAAACACTGACCTGGGTAATGGTTCGTTTCAAACCCAACTCGGCCCCTTTCCGCTTCGGGTCCTCGGCAAACGAACAAAACCCTCCGTCATATCTCAAATTGTCCCGCATGGATCCGCACTGGCTCTTGAGTTGCGCTTCAAACACATCACAGCCGAAATTTCGCAGTTTCTCCACCAAATCCGCAGCTTCGAACAACTCGGCGGATATTAAGCTTTCAGACATGAACCAAGCGTCGTTCCGAACAACGGCTGCGAGAAACGGCAGCGAAGAGAACTCTTCTGAATGGAAAACCGGGGTGAGTGTGACGTAAACTTCGATGACATCACGTATAGTTTGAGCTGCTGTTGCTGAAACCAGCGGCTGTTTCCCAGCAGCGTCCACAGCAAGCTGAGCAGTGCTTTCAAGAAGGTCCACAATTTTGACGATGTTTTCGCTAACCTGCGAATAAATTGATAGTCAGATCTACCCGAAAAATAATTTTTCTCAAAAATTCGGATTAAATGTCATGCATCAATATCGGGGAATTCTCCATTTTTTAAATGACAAGGAGCATTTCTGGTGGAGTCAAATTTCGGGAAATTTAGCAAGAAAACAACGAACTAATTTTTTAGCGCTGCTCTGAGAACACGTTCATGCACGCCACGTACGCAAGTACTGTAGTACATTGAAATCGTTTTAAAACACAGTCATTAGGACCAACTTGGGTGTAAAAAAAATTGCAATAAGTCAACTCATTCAACATTGCGGCTATCGGGCAATGACTTCTAAAATACTGTAAATTCATTGCAGAAAGATTCTACAGCATTTACTTATATTTAACCGAACACACTTTTTCTTGAAAGAAAGGGAAAAAAAGAGGCAGTGAGTCATTGGCAGGTAGTGTATAAGAATTTTGAAAATTGGTTAAGCTTTGGTGCAAACTTGATTCCAACACGGAATTTTTAGCCAATGGACAATTTAAAAGAAAATACAGTAATTGAAAATGAACGTTCATCTGACTACAATTCAAGTCAAAATAAAAATTCGGATGCACTTAATTTTTCAAATATTTCTATTTTCTGTCTCTAAAATTTAAGATGCATATTTTATTTACTTGGGGATTCATTTTCCTCAAAATTTTAGGGTAAAAATTTAATATGAATGTATTCTTCATTTACTTGAGGGAGCATCAAACTCAAGTAATTATCCTAAAAAAAGTTTACTGTACAATGCAAAAAATAGCCTTTTTAATTTTTGGCATCGCAAGAAACATGAATGCAAAAGGCTAAATTTGGGACTAGAATGTAAGCAGAATGGTAAAATTTCAGTACAGTATAATACTGTATTTTTAGCATAACAAGTTTTGTCCGTTTTACAGGCAGTTTATACAGAAAACAAAGCAAGAGTCCGATTAAATACACTAATTTTTCTGTGACGAGCAGGTTGATTTTCAATTTGAAATTCTGATAAGAAGGATCTTTGAAATTATCCACTTTCGCATCCACCACTAGAGATAGACTCTCTACAACAAAATTCAGAGGATCAGAATAAGTTCCTCGTGGAAAGATTTTTGCTGTCGAGAACTCCCTAGAAAATGGGGAGAGAACCCGATACGCTCAATAAAAAAATAATAATTCGTTACACAGAGAAAATGTAAAGAGTCCACCTGCATTCTTATTTTTTTAGCTTGCTTCTGGCACAAGACCAACCTGCATATTTTCCCCAGCTGCATTCATAACCGTGACGGTGTTCCTCAATCGCTGCTTGGTTAATTCACGTCCCGCGCCGAGAATCTCATCGCGCTTTTTCGAAGCATACAACTCTTCGACTCTAGTCGCCGCATTCTCGCTAATTGTGTCCTTGTAGAACCCAATTTTCACTAGACGGTCTTCAAGCTCCGAAAAATCTTCCATGAGCTTCGTAAACTGCACCAACGAGGCAAGATCACTCGGCACAGCAGCACACAAGAGTTCATCCTTCACCTTTCGTCGAAACTCTGGGGCGACTTGCGAGGAAAACAACTGCATAATTTCCACACCCGCCGTTTCTTCGCATAACAGATTCGAGAAGAGGAATTCCAAGGCTTCGACAACAGGTGACAGCGCGGCAACAAAGTTACACCCATTTTCTTCTTCCTCTTGGTCTCCAGTTATACAACGCACAGAGAACATCGTGTCGCTACGTTCAGTCACTTTCCGACGTAGGTTCATAGTTTCGTTGAGAAGATGAGTGCAGGTTTGAGACGCAAGCCAGTTGATGCAATCGTCCAACAGTACAGCTTTGTTTAAGGCGGTTATGAAGTCCCTGACCTCGGATTCGAAAGGTCGACCCACTTTGACACACACAAATGGCCCAAGCTCCGAAACCTCTTCGGTAACGCAAAAGTTTCTTTTCCAGGCTCGGATCAGGGTCAAACGAATTTCCTCTCGCCACCAAGACGCTTCCTTGGCGAGAATCTCGCAGCACAATATTCCGGATCGCATGTGCGTCTCTGAGATGTCTTCGCAATTGCACAAAGTTTCTACCAAGGCAACGGGATCCTTTTCGTCGTCATTCAGAACCTTCAGTTTTTCAAAGCCTTCAACTACGCCCCGAATATCTTTCACAAGCCGAAGCACTTGTTCAACATGATCGAATTTCTCCCGTTTCGATGACACTTCGGCGGGCAGTCGGGACAGTTTTGGTATGATTTGGGTCTCGACTTTGGCGCCCAGTTCATTACCCAATGAAAGGTTCCTGGAAAGACGTTCCGAAAGATTGCGGTACAATTCGGTTCTTTGAGCCACATCGGAAAATCCGGAGACTGACGACTTGCGGACATGCTCGTACACATCGCTTTCGATTTCCTGATAAGAGAAAGAAAAAATGAATGAAGTCACAAGAACAAACTACAGAAAAAACCCGATCAAGTCTTAATCCGATCGACCGGGTGCGAATTTTAATTGATGGGAAAAAAAGATGTCACGCAATTTTCAAGAAAGCCGCTGCTTCTATTTGCTCAATAAGCTAGACTAACGCGTTTCACAGATACGTGGGAATGTCGATAAGATTATGTTGGGTTTTTTTCATCACAATTTTTTAACCGTAGAATAAAAGTTCACATTACAGTAGCATCAGATTAACTGGGAGAAGGCATCCGGGTAATAATCCAAATAATTTCCAAAATAATATGGAAATATTCAAACCAACTTACATTTCAATAGATACGTTCCAGCTGTGAACTCACTAATTTTTTTTTTTTAACTAAAATGTAATTGCAGTGGAAAATTGGGCAACGTTGATGCGTCAGACATCTTGAAAGAAACGTTCGCCGAAGTGCATTGAACTTTTGTGAAAAAGTGAAGAAGCTTATAGAAAAATTAACTGAAGCAAGATAAGTGAAATAAAAATGATAGGTCCTAGGTCATTGGACTCTAAGAGGAGGATATTCGTCAACAGGATTTTCAAGGCACATAAAAAAAAATATTTCCTGTACTATGAAGCAGATATCAGTGCTTGGTGAAGATTTGCCATTAGAAACATAATGTACAATGATAAATTTATTCCACAAAATTTTTAAGAATTCCCTTGAGAAATATTCAGGCATTTATTTTTTGCCGTCCTGAATTCAGTGTTTTTTTTTCGATCACCAAACTCAAGGAACCAAATCATATTCGCATGACCTGAATTTTACGAGTGGACACATTTTCCACAAGAAGTATTCTCACACGAAGGGGAACAGTTGATAAAAAAGTTTCGGTAAACACAAATGGTAATTTTCCCGGGCAAAATACGCAATGAAATGAGAATATTTCACGATTTCTTCACCTGGATTTCAGAGACCAACGGAGAGGTTAATTCTACACTTTTGCTCCGATCTCGCATCCAAGCCAACGTGAATCCAATAGCATTCCCAGTCTGTTCACTAAAAGTTCTTCTTCTCGCCATCATCACAGCATGTTCACTCCGAGTCACAGTTCTTCACCTGTTGGAAAAGAATAACAAAACGGAGAAATTAAATGAACGATCACAAAAGCATGAAAAAACGAACGTCAAAACCACACACGTGAAGAATACAAAACGATACACAGTGGATAAATAACGTCAACACGGAACAACACAATAGCATTTTTATTGACTCCTCCAATCACACCACAGAACTCCGTCGTCAATTCTCGGTGCAATTCAAATCTCAAAATTCTTCCTCGCCGGAAAACACTGAACTCAAAACCCCTTCTCCGAAAAAAACACGAACGAATAATGGAAACAAATCCAACGCTGAAAAAAAAAACAACCTGGAACACGCTCCCCTTCACATGTCCAACACACATTCATAAAGAAACGAGTCGATTACGAAGCTATACGATAGGGGAAACCGTTCCCAAACTTGTGCCTCACTTCGATCAGCCATATTTTTCTTCCTCGTTCAATACTCGAGATTTTCGTAAACAAATCCCGTGTTGTCAACATCCCCCCACCCCCACGGCTTTCTGCTTAGCTCATGCAGATTTCGCAAGGATCTACAGGAAACACAAACAGGTCACGGTTGTCCCCAATAGCCCAAACAGTAAGTTCAAATAATTGTTCAGTGGGACTCGAAACGAAAACTCAATGCAGTATCACCCTTCGATTCACAAACCTAACTCAGTGCCTCAACGAGCGAGGACAGCAAAAAATACACTCGAACGCTCTCATGTGCTTAAAATCCCCTCCACGATTCAAGTCTTTCCTTGGTAACGAAAAAAGGAGACGCGAGAAAAACTAAAACGGAATGGCTTTTCCTTCTTTCCTCTTCGAGGCCGTGCGAAAAAAAAAAAAAATCGAACGAGAGACGCTGGAGACGGGAAGTGGAAAAAAGCTTCCTGTTTGCGCACCGACTACGCGATTAATCGATCTTCACAGTGGAGTATATTTTGCGGACGAAGTAACTCGTGCCAGCGTAGCCGAGTGTTCCGCACATCAGCCCCAACGCCAGACTGAACAGCGCCATGTATCCGAAGTAGAACGCAGTTTGAAATAGCCCATACATCCTGTCAATAAAAAAGGCGTCTCATTTCCATTATGCACATTTAGCTTTTCACACGTGAAAACGTTTCATCAACAACTCCAATTCTGATCGACAATCCAGTTTTAATGACCGATTCAATAGCTAGACAATTTAGGTCAAATAAATTAGTTTCATCATTGGATATGTTCACAGCGGGTGTTCAAAAAGACAATGTCTTAGATATGGTATGACGAAAATCAACCAAATCAGAGAAAATTTCTCCAGCAAAAAGAAAGTACATAAATGATTTTGATTCTCATCTATAATTCAAGCGGTATACAGTACTGTACTATAATCATCGATTCATCACAAAAAAATCATCGCGAGTACGATTGTTTTAGCCTGGACAGAACATTAAAAAAATACTTGACAGCGACAATGGATGCAGTAAATATCTAAAATCATAAGTACTGTAGAAACAAAAACATCAAATCGCTCCAACCGCAGCCTAGTGTACAGTAAGTTTGATTACACGCAGCGTCCCGAGGTTTGTTGAAGATCAAAGCATTCAAAGGTTCACTATCCACTAATGAACACTATCCTATCAATTAAAATTTAAAAATGTTGTATTTCTGGAGCTTTCGAGAAGTTACTGGACATGAGAAAAATATTCTATCGCGAGTGAATGTCGTCGGGAGCCACAGTGCTATCGCATTTTACAAATACTGCACACTGAAAAAATCTAAAATTCAAGATGCTTCCATGTCACTCTTTTTAACACGTCAGTGAAACAACAGAAAAATCAATAAAATGGTTCCGCGTGGAATTTATGAAGACAAAAGGGCAGTTGTTTTTTCCTGCGTCAAAAAATGTTTCACAACCTTCCAGGCACATTCAGCCTTGATTTCAATGTACTTTAATGCGCGTCGCACTGAATGTAAAACTTTTACGACCAATTGAAAATTCTGACAACGTAAATCAAAATCATAAATATTCGTTTGAATCACATTGTATCACAAACAGAACTAAATCATGATCATCTCTTACAAGACCAGCAAAATAAAACTTTGAAATACGTGTCGTCAATAAAAGTAGGACACTGAATTGTGTTTTAGACAAGGTGTAAGTACTGTACTTACAGTGGCTTTTTTATGTCGGGGGGAAATACTTTTCGTTCTTTCTCACCGGGGCACGCTCAAAAATCACTATTATTTTCAACATGGAAAACAAATTCTATTCGTAAATAATAAACAAGGAAACGTATCGAGTCCCATTAGATTTTATAGTTCATCGATTGATTACAACGAACCGCTGGCAATCAACTCAGCTGTGCTAGCTACTGCAGTTCAGCTAAGTTAATCGGTTTAGTCACCTAAACCACCGATTTCTAGCAATAATGTAGTAACGAATTCAACCAAGCTTGGTTCAGTTCAAAAATTCGAGAAATTCAGGTCAAATCGAAGTCGAACCGTCATAAAAATGAAACACAACGACGCCGAACTTCTGAAAAAATTGACTGTAAATTTGCGCTCAAAATAAAAATCTGTGAACCCTTTCCAAAACCAAGTATGCATGAACACAGATGAGATAACTTATGATACAAAAGACTCACTTGGTTTTGAAGAAAAAGTAGTAGAAGGAGTAGGCGTAGACGTAAACCGACGTCGATCCGGCAGCAAGGAAACTAGTCCATTGCCATCGATAATCTTCCGCATTCAGAAGAAAATAGATGCAAACGATTGTAACGCACACAGTTACGATGGCCAAAATGAGAAATACCAGCAGCATGAACCTGATTGAAGGGCATACAATAAGAAATAACGCCAACAATCAATATCCTGATCCTCATTCTCAAGCAATGAAATACGTACCCATACACGTAGTAAATTTTGTACGCCCAAAAGGAAGTGAAAATGAAATACATCTCGATGAAGATTGATCCAAACGGGAGAATGCCTCCGACTGGGATGATGACAGTGGGTTCCATGAACCATTTCTTTTCTGGGATTGGACGAGGCACAGCATTGATCCTACACGGATAATCTGCTTGGCCATTCAGGTTTCTGCCCAAAACCGTCCCAACCAAGCTCAGAGGAAGAATCACAAACAAGCAGATGCAAGTAACGGCCAACTGAAAAAAAAGAAGATATATATATATATATATATCACCTTCAGACGGAGGACAAATCGGAAAAGTAAATCTCACTGGACAAAAACAGACGCACCAAAATGACGCGTACACACTTTCGGTTACATAATTCCTCGGTACTGGCTTTTCTGTTAACTACCAGCTTTTGAGCTCTACCTCTTATGATATTCGCTACCACGATAATAGAACTCATTCAAAAAAAAAAAAACAAGAATCGGTTCTTGGATGTAAATCGTAAGGAAAATTTCTCACCATTGTCCCGAACGGGATTGCACGCGATGCATGATAAGCCATGGCAATGAAGTTAATCCCGAAAGCTGTTCCGCAGACCAGAACAGGCACCAAAAATGTAGCAACGATCATTTGCTTGATCCACCTTCTTCCACCGAGTCTTGAGTACAGACTTCCTCCAAAATACCCGTTTACGGGGGCGGTGGCCGCATATACAAAGATAGATGTGCTCATCATCGTACCTCTTTCAGTGTACAATTCTCCGAGTATAGCCATAACTATAACGAGGAACGTTACTATGGCGATTTGATAACCAGATCCTATGAGCGCAGAAAACAAAAGCGCATTGCTGGGTCCACGGAAAACATCGCCGTGAATCTGTTTCCACCCGTATTCGTCGCCCAAGTCGCGTTCTACGTCGTCCATATCGTGGTCTTCCTTCGAATACCTGGCGTAATCCTTCCTCAAAGTTCTCATGAGGATCATGGATACCAAACCAACCAGGAAGATGACCATAATAAATGAGTTGAAGATACTGAACCAATGAATTCGATGATGGAAAAACATTGGATCGAGATATTTGTCGAAACGATCTTCGAATTTAACTTCGCTCGGGGTCCAGTTGACTTCGTACGTGAAGCTTATATGCGCTCCTGCGACCAGCTTCGTCTTCGACTCCGAAGTAAGATTTATATCTACGATTTGGTCTCGGTTGTAACCAATATCGAACTTCTTATGGGTCCAAATGTAGTAGGAGTTGTCATCCGGATCGATTTCACCGACAATTCCCCAAATCGGTAAGTCGTCGATGTACATCTGGTACCAGTAATGGTTCTTCACAGCATATATGAATGTCTTCAAATGTTCATCAGTCAGTTGCACTTCACAGAAGGCCTCTTTAGCTCGATTAACTACGAAGGATAAGAATTTATTGATCTAGGCAGGCAGTGAAAAATTCACCGTAGAAACTGTACCTTTGAAATCGATATCCAAACCAGAAAACTCCAGCTCGATTCCCTGTAAAGCTTCGCCGAGAGTTTCATGATAATGGCTTATGTGCTGCTTCGGTCCAGGACAAAACGGCAGCGAAAAGTAGTTATAAGTTTCCTGCCTATTGTGATACGGACCTACAGTATTCATCCAAAGTACGACTTCGTCTTCATCCTTGTACTGAAAGAAAGACGCACAATTTCAGACCCGAATATAAGGTGGAAAGATGCACGTGAAACCTTATGGTTGTGCTCGTCACAGTTGCGGCCAGGCAATAAAACTAGAACAGCGACGATGAAGGTAGAGAATAAGTTCATGTCTCCAAAATTTCTCCGTACCCGACGTATTAAAAGTGGAACGATCCTACATTACACACGCACCAATCACAAGAAGAGGCAATTTTCCAACATCGGTGAACTCCAGAGCCTGAAAAGCGGGTAGAAAAAAATTGAACCGGCGCATAAAAATATAAATATCACCGATTTGATCCAGAGGCACACCGCAATAAAAATCAAAGAAATGACACGAATTCGGGCATATCCGGGTTCACGCCACTGTACTCGCCTCTCACATTTTCTGCTACTTCATGAAGCGCCGAACAATCACAAAATACTGCATCTCAATCCATCCCCTCTATGCACCGTCAGTAACTCTCGAACGACCGCACTTGAAACGTGGAAAGCACGGACGCAGTATCGAAGCATGAAAATATCGATGTTTATTAAATTCGTTTCCACGCGGGGAAGGCTTCTGAATAAAATCCCTATCGCAACTTAGAATGTGATAATCTCTCAATTCCGCAAGAAATCTAAAATTCTGCTCGTGGAGGGCGCATAATTAGATGCCGGAGTACTGACACTCCTTCGGGTTTTGACAAGATCGTAACCTGGCAGAACTTCCACGCGATGACGGACGAACTTTCTTTGACACACATAGCATCCGGCTGGGTATTTTGAACGAAGGAATTCTGTCCCGAAAAAGTTCTTGCCTGGATCACTGCATGCATGCTAGTGGCATTTAATCTACTTTTCAATGACGTTCTCTATATACTAATACAAATGAAATTCGGTTCCATTTCATGAAATGAACTGCTCCCACACTTCCATGTTACAATGAGGAAAATCATCATCCACAGTGAAATGAAGCGCAATCCACCAACATCAGCTCCCTTTTGAAGGTTTTCCCCACCAACGATTTTTGTTATTCATCCTATCAAATTTTTGTTTTTCCTTAATCGGTAAATTTAACCTTGTGTTCTTGAAGGTAAATTGTTTGTTGGACGAACAAAATGGCTGCTGGTGAGTGCTTGCTGCGGGATATAACTGCTGCAGATTTTTTGAAAAACCACAATCCCATTACAGGACATGATTCCTTTGTTGCAAGTGGAATCAGCACCCTGACAACTGAAGAAGAACACGGTTGGAATATGACATTCGCTCTAAGTGAAGCTGACGCCATGACAGCAACTGAAGTTGATGACGCAGTTGAAGAGGAGATTGAGATGGAAGCATGGCGACTCATGGGGGGCTCAGACATGACCACAGTTTCTGATGCCAACGTGAAAGCCGTCGCTGCCAAAGTAAAACCGTCATTCCATAACATATTCGCAATTTTTTATCTTAAAAAAAACGAGTCGCATCCCACAGATTCGAGCCATTTTGGAAGATAAATTGGCAGAACGAGGAGTGAGTGGAAGGTTCACACAAGAGATCATCGAGCGGAAATTGCAAGCCATTTTAGATAAAATCCGTTCGGGGAAAGGAACTGCGAAGACTGCTGTTCAAGAAGCAAGACTTTGGTACAGCGCACGTAAGCATTTCTTGCATCGGCATATTGACAAAAACTCGAACACGAAACGAGGAAATTCGTTTTTCTAATGCTTCTGTTATTTTTACTAACTTTACAATATAAAAGCTAGTTTGATCAACGTACAAAAGCGATCAATTATGTCACCAAAAATATGGTATCAGAAAATAATTTCACTTTCACTCTTTCAGAATCCGTTCGTCAGCAGATGACGGATCTTGTGCATGCAGAAACTTCATCGCTCTTTCTTTCTTGTCTTAAAAGAAAATAAGATTCCAGCAATCGAATCTAAATAACAATTAACGCATTTTTTACAGTTGAAAACGCGAAGAAGGTGAGAAAACAACAAGAATTCGATGCACCTCCTCCATCAGCTGCAGGAGAGGAAATATGCGATGATGAAACTGAAGAGGTTCAACAATATGTTCAAGCAGCTGAGATTGAAAAACGAATGCCTTTGGGAGATGCCATGATTGGTATCACGTAAGGAATCTGATAGGAAATCATTTTCAATTTTTGTTGCTTGACACTTTCTTCTATATGTACTGTAATCACGCCGATTTCATATTTCAATGAGAGCGTGGGAGTTTATCAATTAGCTATGAAAATAACACGGCTCCATTATTTTGAAAAAAATACAGCGAATATTCTCACGTTCCATAAATTTCGAAACGAATTCAAAGTCGAACCACAATTCACGTCTCCGTAGAACGTATTCAATGCGTTCATAAATCACTTGCTATCAACATTTGAAAAAAAAAAAGATTTCTGCAGTTATTCGAAAAATAATGTGAGTTATTAAATTTCCACAACTAAAGCTGCTGTGAGTTGGGAAATTGGGAAATTTTCAAGATTTCTAGGAATAAATAAATTTTTCAACAGATATCGAGACCAGTATTATGAAGAAGTAGCCTATGAGCACAATACACGGGTTGGGATGGCTTTAGGAAACAAAATCGACGAATTGAACAAACGTCGTGGACAAGTCAACGATTTGGTGGTAAGCTTGATACATTTCCTGATCTATAGCAATCCGGATTTCTTTTGGAAAAAAAATTCTGTTTCCATCAGGACGAACACAACTTCCTAATGGATCAGCTTCCGTTGGAGAAGATTGCATTGGAAAGAAAAAAGACTGAGTATGAAATCAAGGCGAAGGAGTGGGAAGAAATGCAGAAGTCTTATGCTCGCTGGCCTGAAGAGAAAGAAGAAGTGAGGAGATATGCATGTTTAGTTACTTCCCGAACTATTAGAGGAATAAACGGCTGTGGCTGTTTGAATATCTCCAGAAATCAGGTTCTACACTTAAAATTAATTTAAAATCAGAGACTTGCAAAGAAAATAGCATATTAATCCTAGCAAATAATTTGGGAGTTATTGGTCCTAGTTTATTGCCACTATAACCAGTTAAAAATCTAATTCTTATTATGAAGTTGGAGACAAGTCCTCAGTAAAGTGCCACCACCATACATACAAGTAATTTAAAAATCCTAATGTATTGTCTTCCAATGTATTGTCAACATATCATTTCTAATTTCTGCAAAGGAATTGTCCACTCTGTCAAGTTTTGAACTTGGTGCACGAATTAAAGCAATTAAAGCGTAATTAAGTCATCGTTTTTTTTCTACGAAGGAGGGTGCATCTCCAACTTGATGCTAAATATTTTATGATTTCGGTTCAAATTTTTTCAATATTTTTACGTTTTGAATTTTTCCAATATAAACATTCCAACCTGAACAATTCGAATAAATTAAATACCTTGATTTCGAAAATCCTCGCAAAAAAAAAACATGGATAAGGAATAATTCGGTCCTTCACTTAAAACTAAATTAGCTGCTGTTCCAACTGGATAATCTCCACGATGAACTCCTCGAAGTTGAGGCAGAAAATGCCAAGTTGAATACCTTGGTGGAATCTCTCCAAATGTCAGTCGGAAAGCATCAAGATGCCATTCAAGTTCTGGTGAGTGCATAAAAATAAAATATTAATATACAGTAAATAAAATCTTGATGCAAACATTTTTCACTTCGGAACACTTGAAGAGTTTATCAACCACTATGCGTTTTCAGAAAAGCCTTCCGGTAGAAACCCAAGAGTATTACAAGAAAATTTTGGCATTCAGCAATGAAATCGCGGAGGCCAACGACAAGATCGACGAGATGCAATCAGCTTATTGGGACTTCGTTGGGATGGTGATCTATTTTCTAAAAATCAGTTTTCCCAATTAAAATATTAAGTAAATAACTCAAATTGAAAATAATTGAACTATACACAGGTTGAGAAGTTGGCAGAGGCATTACTCAAGATGGAAATGATTCCGGCAACGGCTTTATTCATGGCTGAGAATTTCAATAAGTCTTTCATCTCTGGCCCTTGGCGAGCACACGGCTTGAAAACGGGGTTCGTACACATTGATCCTTTGAAATGATGACAATCAACGAGAATTTATCTGGGTTGTAATTCAATTTGCGTCTTGTTATTTCAGGCGGATTCCGTCGGTTCAGAACAAAATCGCGAACTCAGTTCGAATGGCGAAACGATTGTCCGTGATTTTGGAACGAGCACGAAAAAGCGAGAAGCGCGTTGTGAAGGGACTCGCCTTTTGATTTCAATTGGATAATAACAAATTTGAATTTCATTTTTTGTTCAATCCGTGTTGATTTTTTTATTACTCGTGTTAATCTCATTTCTAGTCGAAATCTTATTAAAATGCCGCTGCGTTTCTAAATTTCTCTAGTATACAACCCCGAATTGTACTCAAGGAAATCTGCTTAATATATGTACAGCTTTTATTGGTACTAAACGAGTACCTTACCGCACAGCTTATAGCGTTCAGAGTGAAAACCTCAATATATGAACCACCAGAAACACAAAACCATATGACGTGTATAGGCATGACGTGTAGGAGAACATTTTATGAAGTCCAGAATACGCACCAGTTTACGCACAAAGTAAAATCTAATGCATGACGTGCAGGAGAAAAAATTGTGCGCTCATATACTACTGTACTGTATACGGTGAATGATGAAAAATATATGAGTTCAATAAAGCTTGTTCTTATATAGGCGTTGCTGAACTCCGTAGTATCTTGGACGTAGTTTAATTTAAAGTAGAAATTGAATCCAAACTAGCAAACTTAGGAGTATTACCATTTAATTTACTTTTCGCTAGAAAAAAAGTTTCTGTTCCCACATAATTTGAACTTTAGGAGCCTTAGGATAATTCACAAGTAGCAAGCAAGACAACGCATTTTGGTTTTAGAAATGATGTTTTAGATACTCAGAAAGAAAATTCCGCAAAACTGCTGATCAAGAAAATTATTTTGACTTAGAGCAAACTCATTTTTCCAAATCAGTATATACATCGTCGCAGACAAAAATAATCGATTTCCTGAGCCTATTTAACCAATTCTCAGAACTCAAGTGAAAAGTCAGTTGAATTATTCTGCAACCCTTGCATAATTTTCACGCACAAAAGGAATACAGTAATTTAATTACATGGGTTTCTTAGAAGAATTGATCATTCACACAAAAACCGAAAGCATCCTGGACTTCATAAAATAAAGAAATACAGATTTTAATTTACTTCTTCTACCACGAAAGCTAACCCGACTATCGACATCCCTTTCATAAATCTTATATAAGACGAGAGCAGGATTCTCTATTCTTAAAATCCCATTTGGATTATAATATAGGGGCCGTGAATAAATCTTTTGTATAGAATAAAGGTGTGTATGTGTAGCAGAGAATAAGTAGTTGAGTCTCTTGTGGTGCAGACGAGTTGTTTCTTGCGGCTAGTCACTTGAGTCGACCACTGAGTTTCTCCATTCGAATGGCCACACACGCCAAGAAATCCGAAACCTTGGCTTGCTTCGTCACGAAACTCTTCACTGTGGGGACGCGCAACCGGACGAGCACTTTCCACTCTTCAAATGCGAAATTCTGCAGCACTGCTTTTCGGCGTTCATCGTCCATCCTGACAAATTCGTCTTCCTATGATAAAAATAAAAGAACGAAACACTTTGTTCAAGGGATGATCCATTCGAAAACACTATCCAAGTCACGAATAAACCTTCCCCACTGAATTTTGTGAGCTGCTTTTGGCATGAATCACAAGTATAAAACACCCAGAATTAATCTTGGACTAAAAACTCGATCGTGCGACATCTACCCACATCAAGAAATTGTCAGTCGCGTTTACTGTCTTTTCTTTTTAAATAGGATGGATGCCTCGTATGTCGTCGTCCTTACGAGTAGAGCGAAACCTCGGTTTATACTGGCGCTTATAGCAAGATATCAAACTTTTCAGGGAAGACATGGTCGCAAAGTTCCATGCAGAAAATCCAACAGGAAGTTAAAATATTTTCGAAATGCTATTTTTTCTTCGCAGTTTCAGCATGGACAAGACGATAGAGGGATCTTTTTTGTCAACGGATTTTTCTGTGTACATTACTGCTTCTCCTCTTACTTTTACATTTTTTTCAATTTTTGGAAGAGCAGCATTCAGCACAGTACACGCAAAAATGTAAAAACTAGCATGAGTTTTCATTTTTCCACGCGCGGTCTGACCTAGCAAGATGACGAATTTAGAAATGTGGGATATTCTATAGGACTCTGTCAAGCTCCCGCGGACAGTCACCTCTAAAGTTCTCATCGAGTGTCGCAAATTAGAACGCGTTCACAAGCAATAATGCTTACTTTTTTCCAGAAAGTTTACGCACAGTATAAATAATGAATTAAGATTCGTGCGATATTCATTCCTCTTCAAAACTGAAGTGAAAATTTATCTTGCAGTGGATATGGATGTCGCTAGCACATATATATATATATATATATGCAAGTCACGAATATATCTTCCACACTGAAAAGACACTCGACGAAAATCGTAGTTAGTTTTCATATTTTGTAAGTCTTAATAGTAGAATCTTATTTTTGAGCTATCACGCTGTAGATGGGTATGGTTCTTTTACATAGTCGCGTTTCCTGCCTTGTCAATAATGTATCCAATGCATTCTAAGGTATTCCTGATCAGCAAAATGGAAAATGCAGTAGTATTACTAATTTGTCAATTATAACACAGTAATCATCGCCAATTCGAAACAGCATAGTAATTTAATCTATCATGTTAAAGGAAAACAGCTGGGTCTTTTTTATTCCTTGTGCTTCAAGCAAAACTTTTTGCAAACCTTTTCAGAGTACTGTATTCCCCTTTGTTTTGTAATTCACTGCGAAAGTGCTGACTTATCCTTCGGAAAGAAACGTATTCACAGACACACCACCATATAAGGTGCAACTATATATTCCACATATATTGGACACGAGGTCGATGAGTGCTTCAATTCAAAATTTTTTTTTCTCACACACGTGGGATGAAAAAAGAGAATTTATTCCATAACTTGTATTTTCCGAGAGAAAGATCCGATTCTGTGCGTACAGTATACATACTACATCAATAACTCACTGTAACCCCTAGAGCTTCTCGAGCAGCAATGCCGGAAACTTGAAGTTTAATGCCACCGGTTTCATCCATCAGTTTCGTGAGAAAGTTGAAGTGGAATAAAACCCTGGGTAATTCCGTATCTCGCAGGTTTCCTCGGTTTGTGGACTCGTGCAGAAGGAGTGAGTAAGACGACTTTTACGTCAGAGCGCTTTACGTTTGCAGAGCCGGGGTAAAGTCGGGTGCAAACGTTAAGTGCGACGCGCGTTTTTTTTAAGAAAAAAAAAGAAATCGCAGGTTTTTGAATTGATGCATGACCAAATTCGAATGAAATTATTTTCAATTATTTTCGACAAATATTTTCCTCACCAGAGACGGCGAACGATATTGCGAGATAAATCCAACCCCGCAGGCATTCCGTATACCCAAGCAATGAAGCTTGTGGTTTCCCTGGAAGGGTTCTTGACCCAACTCTGCAGGACCTTGAGAAAATCCGAAATGAGATGAAACGTTCCATTCAGCTCACCCACTCCTGGAATATAATAAGAGAAAGTAAAAAATAATTATACTGTATTCAGACATGTACATCAAGTGTTCATGAATAAAAATCTGCCGGTCACGAAACCAAAGAAAAGTCATACAATAATGCACTGTAAAAGCATAATCCTTCAGTACACATTCTGAACTGATGAAACCTAGCATATGCACTTTCCATCATAGCAATCCGAGGGATTTTTGAAGGATCAGAAATCTCAAATGGCTTCATAAAATTACTATATTCAGTAACAATAAGGAGACCTTTTGGGGGATCTAGATTTATGTTCAGCTTTTAATTTAGCTTAACATAATTCGCTTACGAAACTTATTTCCAGAACTGAACTGAAAGGGATTCGAGTAATTTCCAGCACTGAAACAGACTCAATTGAAAGCGACGAGGCATCACCATAAGACACAATAAAAGATTCAGTATATACACATAAATAACCTGATGGAGGCACGGCATCCCACAAGGAATAGTTGAGCAACCCAGCATGAGGAGTAAATGCCAAAAGCCTGTTGGCCCGTCGAGAAATTGGGTCCACAATTACGATTGCTCGCTCTCCGACAGTTGCTTTCACGTTGTTCCGATAGCCGTCCCAACGCACTCCCAGTGAGCTCACCATAACAACTGTATGCAAGAAAAATAAATGATAAAGACAAAAGTGTCTCCCAATCTTACGAACATTTCATACCAGCTGCTGCAAGCAAATTTAGCTTCATTCCAGAAAAAAATTGACGTCTATTCTCATACAAGGAAAGTTTTGATAGGAGCGGGGCAAATTTTGCAAAACAATTTTTGCTGCATTTTCATAAGCAGAAGCTTACCTTCGTCAACTATTTTATTTTTATATGATAGATTGCTAATTTATTCATTTTCATTGTTCGTCGAAGATGCCTCTGCTATATTTGATTTTAGGGCACTGGTATGATATTACAGGACGTCAGAAGATTAAGTTCGAAGGTGAAGGCATAATTCGAGTTTATTATTTCAACTCATGCAGCGGCAGTCCATAAAAATTATTTTTTAATTGGCAAGGATGGGGTACATTTATTGGGAAATGCCATTTTAACCCAAATGTCATTTTTAAATTTTAAAAATGAGGCGTCTTGAATGCTGATATACTTGTTCCAATGGTCCACGACATGGTCTGATAAGCCTTCGAAGCGCCCCAAAATTCAACTCTCAGATGATTGCCAGATCCTCCAAGGGATTCATCCATAAACAGTACTTCAGCCACGCAGGAATTCCCAGCAGAACCGCCTTTATTTAAACGTCTCACAACGCCAACCTGAAGGAAGAAAAAAAAATTCCACAACAAGAAATTTTAGGAATGCTGAAAATCACCCAAAATTGTTATTTCATTGAATATTCTTCAGAAGCAATCTTCTTGGACCCGCCACTATTGGACAAATTATTTCGGGTATTCCGATTTTAATGCCCTTCATTTGCCAAGTCCGTGGTTTCTTTTCGTATTAAGCACGTGTCGCATGAATATTGTGTCATATTCGTTATAGGTAATTGTAATGTAAACAGAAGAAGTCCTTTTATTAATCTTCTACAACGAAATTTTTAGTTCAACGCATTTTTTCACAGGCCCTTGGATATTTAACTGCAGCGTTCTCTTTTCCGGTCAGGGTATCGATTCGGGCGACACCTGCCTGACACTGTTGAAGGTAACAGCATTGNACGCTTTTTTTTTACCAATACTGCCGAGTTCGGTAATGCAAAAAACGTCTCCGGTGAAGCGAGCGGTTCCTTTAACCGACACGTTGACTGTATCAACGACGGAATCGCGTAAGACGAAGTTGAAAGCTGAAAAATCCATTCCTCCTCTGCCTGGAAAAAACGATGAAAAATTACAATTTCCATATTTTAAATCTCTTCATTTTCTTAGACACATATTATTTCGTAGATTGAAACATAGAATATCGAATTCAATGGAATTTGTGCATGAGAAACACGTCCATCACATTCAGATTTAAGAATCGGAGGACGAGTCCATATATATATAACCTCAATCATTATACTCATAATTTGGACAGCAGATTAATAATAAAATCGGCAAATAAATCTCATGCTTGTTCGCAATAAATTGACACGTGATACATTTTAAAGATCTGTTTTCTTGAATTTGAGATTGAATCTTCATTCCAAAGAAACAATCATGAAATTTACCAGCGGATTTAAGACGTCATATCGAAGCAAACACACGAATAAAACGTCAACGAATTTGAGAAACCCGCTGGTTTATTTATGATACAATTTTATTCGTGTGGAATTAAATTTTTAAGTATGCGACTGTTCGAATTTTATTGAGGAATCATTACTGAGCATTGACAGCAATGAAAATCGATTATCTGGATAAGAGACGTTTATTTCACAGTGAAGTTTTTTTTTTGTAAAACAGATATGATTTGTGCAAACGGTCAAGAAATTTTATCAATATCATAGACATGCATTAGTCAGATCTTATATTTCCCAAAAGCTAGAATTCTCTACTATCGAAGCATCACTGCAGTATAAGGCTGTAGATCTACTTTTTTATTCGCTGTTTCAGAAAACTTTATATGTTAATTAGGTTTCCACAACAGCCAAGTAAGCGTCTTCTTTAGAGAAGCTTTCCTATCAGAAGGCCCTTAACAGAATGTCTTGCAAAAATCGGTAGCTAACATATGAAATATTGCATTGGCGAATTGAGTACATCCCAACACCTCAAACTTTAGCATCAGCACGCGTTCAACTTAGTGTTATGCTTAGCTATCTTAAGAGTTAAGTTAAGTGGGGGGGTTAGGGCTCGCGGACTATTCTGACACAAAATCAATGTGGCGCCCTCCTTACAGCGCATCTAGTACGTTGTTTTTCGCTCAAAAAGCCGGTAAAGCTGGATTGAGCGAAGTACATAGCTGTAATCCAAATTGAATTTGTACGATGAAGTGCTTCTTCATGATGGAAGTCAAGTGATGAATACTGTATTTCCAACACTCTGATTAGCAGCTGCACAATCGGGATTCAAACCATCATGGACATCGATCCTGCGCATTATCACTTGCCTCCAGACTCGGCAGATTATTCGCACGACGAAGAACAAAAGCATTTCACAAGAATCATGAGGGCCTTCAAAAATTACCGGTGAGGAACTTGACGTGTGCACTTCATTCATATGAATTCCTTTTACATTAATTACAGAATCATTGAACAGCAAGGGGCGCTTATGGGTCCTACAAACACTGTGGGGCAAGAAGGAGAGCCGCTAAAATTGTACGGTATTAAACTACGGGCAGATAAAAAGTAAGTCGAGCACCGTAGAATTCGCGTAACGGCTCTTGGAAAGACATTTTGATAGCCTACCTCCCAACCACAGGCTATTATTGAAGAAATTTGGGGACCACTTCAACATGGTTCGTGAGTGCATATTATACAACGCAGAGTTCATCGACGAAATGATTCTCGAAGCGGAACGAATGTTCCTGAACGAGGATTATCAATGTGTAAGTGAAATCTCTGCATCTGTATACGCATATAGTTGTACGAGCATTTACCCCGCGGTTTATTTTATGTAGTACCAAATTTATTTTCGTGATTTCACTTTTATTAATCACGGCCACTCGCAGCATCGTTTTAAAGCACAGCTTTTGCTCGATAGCAGAAGACGGAAGCGGCTGAGCCAGTCAGGCCAGCGGATATGGACAAAGTGGACTCGACCATGGTACAACTAGTTCGTGACTGGAGTGGAGCCGGAAGTGAGGAAAGAAAAGCATCTTATGGCATGGTGGTTCAAGCTCTTGAGGATGAATTCTCTGATCTGCTACCCGAGTCAGTTTTTTTTTTTTTCGAATAAATAGTTATGTTTGTTCTTCTCCCGTGAAATATCGCAACTTTTCCGCCGAATCACCGGCAAGGTTTTTTCTACTACGGAAAGAGCTCAGTAGCGGAAAATTTGAATTCTCTTTCAATGAACCAAGGTGTTGGACGCAATTTTGTTTTCTTTGTCCCTGTACAGATTTTTTTGTATCCATAAACACGGAAAAGATGTAGTATTCAGTCATTTTTTGGGGAAATGTGAAACTTCATTCACACAAGTAAATTTTCAGAAACGTAAACCATCTGTCAAGGGGATCTTGAGAGAATTTAAATTATCACGGAAGATGTTTCAAATGTCATTTAAATTTGACGGGATTTTTTCAAGAGAAAATATCATCATTAATATTGCATTCATCTGAAATTCCGGTCAATTATTTTTCATCCTCAATTCATGTCTCTTGCGAGACTTTGCTCTCAAGAACATGGGCCTCGTCCTGAACCCGCGGATCGAAAGCTTTATAAGGCCTCTCCGAAAAGGTCACTCCCGTTACTCATGTCGTACAAGTACGAACAACGACCAAATTTCATGATAAACAGGTAAATATTTGAGTTTATTTTCCTCTTGTTCATGTTGATACCATCTAAGGCTCTTGCCTTCCACCTTTTATTTTTATAGATTTAGCGGGGAACTGAATTCAATCAAAATTTATCCTTGGGTGCCGAGATTCTGCAATAACCTAAAGGCGGAAAACCAATTGAAACCCGTTCTGTTCCCCGATGTGAGAACATCGGATTCTACTTCGATTGCAAATTTCACCATGATTGGCGGCGAATTTGTGGATGTGAGTACATTCAGGGCAAATAAATCGTCTGTTGGAAGTAATTTTTTGGAAGCCAGCTGCAAATGTTATGCTGACTCTATAGTATCGAGAGAAAAAACTGATAAGTATTACGTTTTCGTCTTTCAATCAGCCAATTTTCTCGCAATTGCTCAAATGAGTGATTTTCACGTTGTAATAAAATGTCCAAATAAGGTTCCCTGGATTCTTGTTTACCCTGTCACAACGTTGCACAAAGAAGAACCTATGCCGTTTATTACATAATTTGATGCACCTTTGGGTTTTCAGAATCCTTAAACCTGGTGGAATTTGGATCAACATCGGCCCCTTATTGTATCACTACGCAGACATGAAAGATAATTTATCCATCGAACCGCCATATGACATTCTTAAAGAATGTATTGTGGCCATTGGTTTCAAGTTCGAGGTGGGTTGCATTTTCTGCGTAGTTTAAAATGTGCATGTTCTAATCTAATGATGCGCTTTGAAGGCTATGGTTGACCTGTTTCCTACAGGGAGGCATAACTTGAAGTAATCATTAATTTCTTGGTTTCATCTCCGCATTTGAATGAAGACAACATTTTGGGATGTTTTCCTGTTGAAGGGAGAAAGGGAATTTTGTTTCTGAAAACATATGTTCATGTTCAAAATGTGTTCGGGGATAAAATCAGAAGAACATTGTATCAAGTCTCACTTTCAGGATTATGTCGCATTTCCAGTTATCAAACCTCAGGATATAAAAAGGAAAAATTTGAATTTAAAGTACAGTTTGTGAAGTTTTAAATTCAAATATATGTGGCCTGGAATCCGAAAATTTTGAATGCCCATTTTAGGACCTACATTTCAAGGCTCGTGAAAAAATGTCTCTCCATTTAAATAAGACATTCGGTGTTTTTAGCGGTGAAGGGTTTTACAGTGCTGTTTCACCTTGACTGAATGCTACAATTGATCTCCATTCTAGCATTTCATTCAACTGTTGGTTGTTTCTTTTTCTTCTATCATTGATGCATGAATGGTGATTTATGGCTCATTGCTTTTCTTTTGTATATTTTCAGAAGGAAGAAGTGAACGTGGAAACGCCATACGCCTGTGATATGAATTCTATGAATAAGAATACGTTCAGAAGTGTGTTCTTTGTGTGTCGAAAGCCGACAAATTTTGAGCAGTCGTGACAAATGCATGCCTCGCTGCATCATACCTTGTTTTTGTTTTTTCAATCATTTCAAAGCAACCGTCGCGTACAGTTGTGTCCAGACCTTATCATGTGTAGTCTCAAAATTGTCCTACTTCTCGTGGCCTCCATCACTGTTTGTAATGGCCAGCTACCAATTTTTTCAATCGTGCCGAGAGTGCTGAGATTTCCCATCACAATCGGGAAAAATATTTTTGGGGAGTTGATCAGAGGTGATGGGACGTATCCGCGTGAGAACTTACGCCAACCTCCAGCTTCTTCAGGAAGTATGCAAAGACCTGTTCATGGAACAACGGACAGACCTGATCCTGGAACAACCGAAATATCCAGGAGAAATAGCAGTAGTGCATTAGGGGAGTTCCTGGATTTATCAGTAATTTTTAAATACAGCTTAGATTACTCAGTGATATTTTGTGAATTTGGACCTGTTGAAGATGCTAAAAATGGATGTACACTAGAAAGGTTATAGCTTAAAGAAACTGGAGCTGAAAATGTTATGTCGCAATTATGGGGATGGGGCTGAAAAATAGCAGTTTTCAAAATAATTTTCAATTATTTTAAATGACAAAGGGGAAGAGTCAGAAGCCGCTGCAAAATGAGTTTGCGGGATGCAGAATATCAAGTCAATTTTTTAGGTGTCAAATTACGATCACTCACTTCCTCTCCAAAATCAACTCGCTTTAAAAATTCCTGTTTTTCTTTGTCTTCAAAAATTTCAAGTCAGGGTAGTCATTTCACAGATTTCAAGTTAAGGAGGTTCAGGTAACACTCTTTTAAAGGAATTTGGACTATGACTATAAAAACATTTGAGTCCATGAGGTTCAAGTTGAGGAAGTCCAACTGTAAATTGCAAGAACTGGGTTTCAAATCCTTAGCATTACAACAGAGGTTCGTGGATTGTACAAGACAAGAAATGAAAAGCTCTAGACATGAAAGCATTTGCAAACCTATGCTGGCAGTGCAAAAATCCATCAGTGATCTAAATAATAAAATTGCACGCTAAAAAGTAGGCTGGTCTCAGAATTTTAAATCTTTGCTTCAGCACATTTCAGACAACTCTTTTGAAATTGAAAACAAGTCTTATCTTAATCCAGCTCAACTTTATACACGCAGAAATGATGAGCAAATGTTTCAATTTCACTCCCACAGGCACATTTAGCTTTAAGCAGCAGAGGACAATCAAGTACGCAGGATTGATCATTGGGTTCCTATTTGGTGGCATAATAGTTGGACCAATCATTGGCGCAGCTCTTGGAACAGGTGCTGGTGGACTGTCAGCAGATGTCATCAATACCATCATTCTAACTATCATTGATGGTCGTCTGAAAAAGGGACATTTTCAATACGTTGGTTGGCTAAGAGGAATTCAAGAACGACGTCTACAAGGGGGTTTCCTGGGTTTATTGCTAAATATTTTGCTTTCCACGTTTGAAAACTTTGTGGTAAACTTGTT
>CAJPEX010002080.1:8189-44479 GCA_905338405.1 Notodromas monacha
CAAGATTTCCACAACCAAACCCCCCTTCCCACCCAACCCAAATCCACTCAAAGACATTTTAATCACTTCAGAGCAGGAAAGCACAAATTGCTAACAAAAATAAAAGAAAATACAATACAACATGAAGTACAACTTGTCATCTGACATGTATGCATACACCCATTCATTCCCTGACATTGGTAATAAAATATATGTAAAAATTAATTTAAAGCACAAGGTCTTCAGCTTGTTTCTGTATGAGGTTAAGTTGAATGAACAAATCACAGAGAATCTTTGACGAGAAATCATATAAAGCCAACAGTTTATCTTGATCCTTTAAGATTTCAGAAAGGGTCTCTTCATTGAATTCCTGTGCTTTTAAATCTATCTTAAGCTTGCTTCTATCAGTATGAAATTCTGGACATAAGAAGAGAAGGTGCTCTGGTGATGCGCAAACTTATGTATTTATGCTGCAGGTTTCACACCACTTAGACACGTTTGAAAATTGGATAATTTTTTTACTGAAGTGCCATGAATTTGTCAAATTAGCTATTTTAAATGTGTAAGTGGTTCAACTCCAGTTTAATGAAAAGCATTATAGCTGAAATGGAGCTTCAGTTCCAACCTCTTTTTTATCAGTTAAGTCCAGACAGAAACTGTAAAGTTTAGATAACGCTGTAGTTTGAATGAAACTTGTTTGTGTACAGTATTTAACTTAGTAAATCATGTTTTCTAGTAAAAAAAAAATAAAAATTTCATACAGCAAAAAAGGTTTAGGTACAGTACTTCTCTGAAAGTCACTGCAGCGAAAAATGTGCCTCATGCTAGATTTTCTGAATTTTTGTTTAATCTTACACAACCTAACCTATGCTAAAAACTTAGCTATAATTTTTTATAGTTCGAATGTGGGTTGACAAATGTATGTAAAAAATACTGGGCAGCTTCCACGAGGAAGGAACCATTTCTTTGTCTTTGAAAACTCTTGCAACTCGAAAAAACTTGTTCTCACTTTTTCATTTCACTTGATTTTCGCGAATTATTTTCTCGAGTGTTTCTGCTGGATTTAGTTCTTTGGTACTTTTTGGGGAATGGTGGTGGTTTATGATGTTCGCAGCTGGGTTCAAAAGTGATGACTTGATTTTTTATTATTGCGTAATTCGGATCGTCTGCACAACAGAATAGCAAGTCATGAAACTGCAAGTGCACCAAATAATACGTGTTAATATTTAACGTGCTTTTTTTTGTAATTCGCTATTATTTTGTGCACCAGCTCTTTCTTGGTAGAATGAATCTGTGTAGGTTTGAAACGTGAGACTCGGTTCTGCGGCTTTCTTGTTTACTCTTGAACTTGATGACTGGGGTTTTTTTCCGAGAAATATTTTTCTGGGTAAATTTGTCGATTTAATGAGGTGTATTTTTGGGCGTGGGAGCTTTTGAGAAAACTGGAAGCAGGATATCGAGTATCTGCTTTCGTATATTGGGCGTTTTTTTTTTTTTCCATGAGGTTGTTCGTGATTGACTTTTCACCTTCAAAGTGTAGAACCATGTTTGCTTTGGGGTTCGGCTTTCTGTTTATTTAGTTTTCTACAAAATGTGGGTGAAATACTGGGACTGGGTTTTTCTTCAAGTCTTTCAAAATCTTAGCCTTGATTCTGAAAAATATTTTTTTTTGCTTGATCTGTTGCGTGAAAGTTGAGGATTTTGAGCATTAGAAAATTCTGGAACAAAGCATTCAAAACCTCCAAAAATAATAATGCAAAATATTCAAAAGTCAATGACGTATTTTATGCACTATTTCATACGCTGCTGTTCTTGTTCAAGCTTCTTCGATGGGACGAGTGTATTGCTTTTATATTTCTTTTAATGGCTGGTCATAAAATTTATAGTTGAAGATTTCAATTGTGAAGTGAAATCATGCATGGAAAGGAGAAAATAATTTTGAATATGTCGGCGAATTGCGCTGTGATGGAAATTCTATATCGATTGCTTTTAAAGATAGGGACATCTTAAGGTTTCAAGCGTCTCTCTTCTTTTCCTAAGTCTCAAGGTTTGAGGAAATTCATCTGACGTTCATATTATACGGTATGTGAAATAAGAAAAATTTAGACAAATTATTCAGTTCAGTCAGATTTGCGTATGCGATCATTTCGGAAGTCCCCAAGTGCGAGAAAAATTCATTTTGGCACAGTATTTATTTATTTGGCACTTCCACCGTAAGTTTTCTTGGGATCATTTTATTTATCCAATAATAAAAAATTGTTCACAAAAAAAAGAAATTTTCATCTTTTAATTCAGTTTTAAAAAGCAAAATTTTCCCGAAAAATTCACGCTTTTTTCTTCCTTTTTTAAGCGTAAATATAGGAGTTCTCGAAGTGGAAAAGTTCTATGATCATTAAAATATTCAATATTTTTATTAAATTCACTTTATATCGTCTGAAATGCCAACATTTTGCTGTTTGTGGTCCTTCGTTGAAAAATGTGCTTTTGTATGTTCACGTTGACGTTTTTTTATTGATTCGAAAAAATTAAAGGTATAAAGCTTGATAAACAAGTTTTATTTAGTTAGAAATGGATTTCTTGTTTATTTGAAGGATTAGCTCAAGAGCTGGTAGCAAAGCACTGCTCACTAAAGATACTGATTCTTTTGAAAATTGTTATCCAAGAAGAAATATCCTAAATTTTTTTAATTCGATTATTTCAATGCGCTTTATTTATTGCATCCCCGTGTGTCAGCTTCTAGAAATTATTTGATTTCTTTGCGCAAAATGAAGAAGAAATAAACAGTTGTACCTTGAGATATTATTATGGTAAATTTTTGAAATGACGACGAAGGGTGCTAAAAACTCCATTATCGAGTTTCATGACCGTGACTTTTGCGACCTTTTGACCTTTTGTTTCTTTTATTGACCTCTTGATGAAATCGTGCGTGTGCCTCCATGCTCTCGCATGTCATCAGCCCCCGGGGAAATGAGTGCTTAGGTTTCCTCTCTTCTCCATTGCCTCAAAATTAATGAGAATTCGACTGTAATTTTTTTTTGTTTTTCTGACGAGTTGATGTCGAAAGAAAATCGTATTTGCTAGAATATAGGTCGCACTTTCTCCCAAAGACGCTTGTGCGGCCGATATTTTGACGTACACATTCGTGTGTGAATTCCCTTGATTTGCGGCCTATACCCTGGAGAGCTTCGCAGGTTTGGGTTTAATTGCGCTCAGAATATGGATTGGCCAATTTATTCGACATTTTATTTATTTAAAAAAATAGTGTTTATAATATTAAAAAAAAAGTGTTTAATCGACGATCTGCTTTTTTTTTATTCGAAATAAGCCAGATACAATCCATGTGTTTTAGTGTACAGAATTCGAGTTGATCTATTCTCCAGTTTTCCGGTTTATAATGTGTTTTCAACCTGAAATGGCTGCTTGAAATCGTGGTTGCAAGTCTAGAATCGCCTGTGTTTGATAATTTCTATGAAATTCCGAGGGTCTGGATTTGGATTCCTTGGAGGTGTCTGGGATTTGTCTGCTTTTGTTAGCAAAAAATAAAATAAAATCTCGAATGAACAGATGTTCTTATTGCATTATTCTCCAAGCTTACTCAAGTCCACCAGGTTTGCGGAGATAGTTTTTTTTTGTGCTATTTTCTAGAGACGAAATGTTTCCTCGCACAAACAGTACCTGATATATTCCTGCTCTGGACTCTATCCAGATAGAAAGATTATTTTCGAGAGCTGTGAAGCGAACAAAAGAAAGGAATGGGAGGAGATAAGATTGACGATGTTTACTGCTTTCTGCTAAAATTGCGTCTGTTTTCACTTACCCTAAATTTTACCCTAGTTTACCACTTGCAGAACATTGGCATTGCTTTCGCACCACATCCTAGAAAGTACAGGAGTATACTAACGTACTTCCTTCTTGCGCGGACATTTTAGTACACATGCTATCTCCTGATTATGAATTAATTTGTCATCATAAATGTACTGATATCTTCTTGTCACATTTTAACTCCGGCTCTTGAGAGATTTCGATGTGATTATAAATTTATCAGGTCAGGTAGAGACGAATTCAATTTTTTCACCATTATCTTTTCTACATTTTAGATAATGGTTAAGACAGCAAGAAAATTAATTTATCCTGGCCTGACAAATTTTAGAACAATTTAGTTCCTGTTGGCCCTTGTTTTTAAAAATACTATTAAAAATCATAGAACCTTGGAACATTGTGGGCTATGCCAAAATTTTAGTTTTTGTATTTTTACGATGCCACCTACTTTGAAAATGTAATAAGGCCACGTCAAACTGGGACAATCCTCGTATGTCACTTTTTTTTGTGTGGTGCAAATGCAATCGCTTAATGGTTTTACCTGATGTAACGTACGAGGGTTGTCCCACATGAACGTGCCCTTGGGTATTTATAGAGTGGGTACCACTGCAAATGAAATTTTTATGATTTAGCCCGTGAAGATCGAATTTCCTGGGAATTTTTTTCAGATTCTTCAAAAGATAAATTCAATTTTTGGCATGTTGATAAGTGAAAACTTTTCAGATTTTGGCGCGGTTCTCCACTCATGTCATAGGGTGCTAAAAATGTGTCAGCAGAGCTAAAAAAAAAAATGAAAATGTTATCTCGTTTTAACAATTATGTTGTATACATTTTCTCAAATTTTCAAAATTTGTTTCCAAGTGTACGGGTTCATCTTCAATTTATTATTTATTTCCTCTTTGAAAATATCATCTCGCACGTCCTAAAAATTGTGGGATATTTACCAAGACTATTATTACAAAGGGATACTCTGGAAATTTTAAGGAAAAAATAAATAAACGAAGGGGGCGAGATATCTTTTTGTAACAAACTCGACATTCCCTGTCTGTGCTGTCGATGTGTGTCGCGTTTGCGGATGATGACGTTTGTGGAGGGGATGGGGAAATGGACGTTGTCAGGACAATCGACTGGACATCACGGTCTGTCGAGCCCTTTTCCTCGCCTTTATTTTCCATCCATCCTCCTTTTTGAATGTTGACCATGGGGATATATATATTGCAGCTTATTTTCCGGCCGACGGCTTATTTCGGATCAACTGTTAATCATTCCGAGCCGTGACTGGTATTATGCCTATATATAAAGTGCAGAGAACACGGTTTTCCTTTTTTCCTGTTGTGCTCTGCTCTTGTCTATGTCCGTGTATGTGTATGTGTATGTATGTGGTGACATTTCCTCATGGGATGTGTTTGTCGTGACGAGGCAATGTTTGGTTTCGCTGTTTTCGTTGGAACGTTGGATGAATCACTCGGAGATCAACGTTCTGCTGTTCGGATTCCCGGAAGGAAATTCCTGGTGTATGTAATGCAGAAAAAAACATATTAGGTTTCCCGAGAATTTGGTGAGGTATAGAGGACTATTGTAATTTATGTTGAACTATTGCAAATATTTCCCCACGCCCTGAACACCTCAAGACTCCGAGCCAACAGAAATTGGATCCGATTTTCTGTAACTGGTTTTTTATTTANACACATGCTATCTCCTGATTATGAATTAATTTGTCATCATAAATGTACTGATATCTTCTTGTCACATTTTAACTCCGGCTCTTGAGAGATTTCGATGTGATTATAAATTTATCAGGTCAGGTAGAGAGAAATTGAATTTTTTCACCATCATCTTTTCTACATTTTAGATAATGGTTAAGACAGCAAGAAAATTAATTTATCCTGGCCTGACAAATTTTAGAACAATTGAGTTCCTGTTAGCCCTTGTTTTTAAAAATACTTTTAAAAATCATAGAACCTTGGAACATTGTGGGCTATGCCAACATTTTAGTTTTTGTATTTTTACGATGCCACCTACTTTGAAAATGTAATAAGGCCACGTCAAACTGGGACAATCCTCGTATGTCACTTTTTTTTTGTGTGGTGCCATATGCAATCGCTTAATGGTTTTACCTGATGTAACGTACGAGGGTTGTCCCACATGAACGTGCCCTTGGGTATTTATAGAGTGGGTACCACTGCAAATGAAATTTTTATGATTTAGCCCGTGAAGATCGAAGTTCCTGGGAATTTTTTTCAGATTCTTCAAAAGATAAATTCAATTTTTGGCATGGTGATAATTGAAAACTTTTCAGGTTTTGGCGCGGTTCTCCACTCATGTCACAGGGTGCTAAAAATTTGTCAGCAGAGCTAAAAAAAATGAAAATGTTATCTCGTTTTAGCCATAATGTTTTACACATTTTCGCATATTTTTAGAGTGATTATTTTGTCTGCAACAAATGAAAACGTAAGTGCATTCTCCATTTTTCCAAGAGTACGGGTTCATCTTCAATTTATTCTTTATTTCCTCTTTGAAAATATCATCTCGATCGTCCTAAAAATTGTGGGAGATTTACCAAGACTATTATTACAAAGGGATACTTTTAAAAATTGCAAGGAAAAAAATTATAAACGAAGGGGGCGAGATATCTTTTGTAACAAACTCGACATTCCGTGTCTGTGCTGTCGATGTGTGTGGCGTTTGCGGATGATGACGTTTGTGGAGGGGATGGGGAAATGGACGTTGTCAGGACAATCGACTGGACATCACGGTCTGTCGAGCCCTTTTCCTCGCCTTTATTTTCCATCCATCCTCCTTTTTGAATGTTGACCATGGGGATATATATATTGCAGCTTATTTTCCGGCCGACGGCTTATTTCGGATCAACTGTTAATCATTCCGAGCCGTGACTGGTATCATGCCTATATACACAGTGCAGAGAACACGGTTTTCCTTTTTTCCTGTTGTGCTCTGCTCTTGTCTATGTCCGTGTATGTGTATGTGTATGCATGTGGTGACATTTCCTCATGGGATGTGTTTGTCGTGACGAGGCAATGTTTGGTTTCGCTGTTTTCGTTGGAACGTTGGATGAATCACTCGGAGATCAACGTTCTGCTGTTCGGATTCCCGGAAGGAAATTCCTGGTGTATGTAATGCAGAAAAAAACATATTAGGTTTCCCGAGAATTTGGTGAGGTATAGAGGACTATTGTAATTTATGTTGAACTATTGCAAATATTTCCCCACGCCCTGAACACCTCAAGACTCCGAGCCAACAGAAATTGGATCCGATTTTCTGTAACTGGTTTTTTATTTAATATTTGTTTACGAGGTGTATTTGAGGGTCTTTATAACAAAAATGGCGAATGTATTATTGGGATTCTGAATTCATTTGTTTTAAAGTTTTTCGTGAGCATTGAAGATTTCAAATTCTTTCGGAGCAAGGAAAATATTTTCTGAGATCGTGTTAATTCCAGGCGACACAGAAATCGGATCAGTTATTCTCTGCTGGAATTTTTGGATATTTCTTCGCGATTTGGGTTTCTCTAGGACATGAATGCTGAATGTATCTGTTTCAAGTTTTTCGTGAAATATAAGGTTTCGATTTTCTTGAATAAAGGAAAATCGAAAAAATTTCGAAGTATCGCATATGTTTTCTGAAGTCGTGAAAAAGTATTTGTATACGAGACAATCGTGGGTCTCTATGATATAAATGGCGAATGTATTAGTTTCTAAATATATATATCTGTTTTACATTTTTTTCGGATGCTTCCAAGATGTCAACCTATTTCAGAGCAAGGAAAGTTAAAGTCATGTTCAAGCACTGAAAATACTTCCTGACGTCGACAAGATTCCAAGCGAACAGAAAATGGATCAGTTACAGTATTTCAAACCCCCTTTTTATGCAAGATAATTGGGATTTCTTCAGGACATAAATGCTGAATGTGCTGGTTTCTAGTTTTTCGTCAAATTTAAGGTATAAATTTTTATTTGTGAAGGAAATTTGGAGAAATGGTGAAGCATTGCAAATATTTTCTGGGGCAGAAAAGATTAAGAGCAAACAGAAAATGGACCAAATATTTGCTGAAGACTTTGGATGCGTTTGAGGACGAAAAGATCTAAATGTATTTGTTCCAAGTTTCGGTGAGCTTTGAAGATGCAATTCAAATTAGAATGAATTCTTACGCATTGCAAATATTTCCCAACACCGGAAAGATTCCAAGCAAACGGAAAATGGATGGAGATTCTGTAGCTGATTTATCGAATATTTGCTGAAGTTATTTGGATGCCTCGAGGGCATAAATGCTAAATGTACATCATTTGTTTATGATTTTCGTTGAGCTTTGAAGATGACAGCTTGTTTTGGATAAAGGAGACTTTTAATGAGCGGCGAATATTTTTTTAACCCCGAGAGATTCCGAGCAAACATGAATTGATTAAATTTGAGCCTCTCAATATAACTGATATTTTCTCAAGAACTTTGGAAGTTTGGATGCATTAAGAACATGAGTTGAAATCTTTTTCTCTAAATTTCGGATCGGCTTTGAGGATTTCAAGCATTTTTTCGATACCAGTTCATTCAAACAAATGCTTTAAAAGAAAGCTGGTGAGTTGTGTGACCTTGTTTTCTTCATCACACCATCAACAAAATAAAAGGTCAAGTCATCAGTTCTTAGTGTGTAATTCATCAAATCATGTCAGGTGCCTCTTCAAGTCATACAAGTAAAGCCTGTCTTACTTCTAAACTTTTTCTAAAAACCTGTCTACAGTAGTAGCTTTTTGTTTCCAAATGAGCGCTATGAGTAGAAGATTGTTGAAGATGCATGCGGGTATTTTCAAATGTTTTTTCGATTGAATGAAGACAAATTCCAAATAACTGTACAGCCATCATTTAAGGCACATGAAAAATTTTGGAGTTTGACAATTTTTTCAATTATTGTGCTTTATTTAAGAGCTGCAAGTGTAAAACAAAATTACACATACTGTATCTTCAAATTAAAAATTATTTTAATTGTTTTAAAAATTATTTTAATTATTTTTAAAATTATTTCAATTGTTTTAAAAATTATTTTAATTATTTTAAAAATTATTTCAATTATTTTAAAAACTATTTCAATTATTTTTAAAAATTATTTCAATTATTTTTAAAATTATTTCAATTATTTTAAAAATTATTTCAATTATTTTAAAAATTATTATTAATTATTTTAAAAATCATGGTAACTGTTGTATTGTGGTTCTGCATATCCGGACTCTTTCTTGTGAGTAAGAATGAGTATGTCAAGAAATTGAAGTACAGTAAAGTATTTATTTTAATCAACGGAGCTCGCATCAAACTCTAGAGTCTAGAGAAACTATGTTGGCTCAGTTAATAAAATCGTGCTGTGAATGGACAATGAAAAATAAACCCCGGAGAATAAATTCAGAGGTTAAAATTATCCCATCCTTGAACTGGAATTGTGCTCTAAATTTTTGGCAGTCGCAAGAAGATGAACCTGAAATTTCATCAATTTATTTCTTTGTTGATTATTATGTTGATTCCGTGGCATTTCCGTAATTTCCAGAACTTTGAAAATACCTGCGCTTGTTAGCTTGAAGCGTTTTTCGCTTATTTTTATTTTGTTTTGAGTGTCCCTCTTTCCTTTTGTGCTTGTGAAGGTGTGAGTGTGATCTGCCACCTCCGTAGTGTTTCGTAGGTCTGTTTTCAGTTTACTTTACGGTACTTTTCAAATGTATTCGTAATTTCTTCGAATCTCATCATGGCTTCCGAATCGGAAGACGCATTATTCATGACTATAGCTTTGAGCTGAAGTTGTTGTTGTCCCAGTTATGGCTGTTGTGATGAAGACCGTCGCACCCAAGTGTAATTCATCAAATCATGTCAGGTGCCTCTTCAAGTCATACAAGTAAAGCCTGTCTTACTTCTAAACTTTTTCTAAAAACCTGTCTACAGTAGTAGCTTTTTGTTTCCAAATGAGCGCTATGAGTTGGAGATTGTTGAAGATGCATGCGGGTATTTTCAAACGTTTTTTAGATTGACTGAAAACAAATTCCAAATAACTGTACAGCCATCATTTAAGACACATGAAAAATTTTGGAGTTTGACAATTTTTTCAATTATTGTGCTTTATTAAAGAGCTGCAAGTGTAAAACAAAATTACACATACTGCATCTTCAAATTAAAAATTATTTTAAAATAATTATTTAAAAATACACTAATTTTAATCATTTTAAAAATTATTTTAATTATTTAAAAAATTATTTCAATTATTTAAAAAATTATTTCAATTATTTTAAAAATTATTTCAATTATTTTGAAATTTATTTCAATTATTTTAAAAATTATTTCAATTATTTTAAAAATTATTTCAATTATTTTAAAAATTATTATTATTAATTATTTGAAAAATCATGGTAACTGTTGTATTGTGGTTCTGCATATCCGGACTCTTTCTTGTGAGTAAGATTGAGTATGTCAAGAAATTGAAGTACATTACAGTAAAGTATTTATTTTAATCAACGGAGCTCGCATCAAACTCTAGAGTCTAGAGAAACTATGTTGGCTCAATTAATAAAATCGTGCTGTGAATGGACAATAAAAAATAAACCCCGGAGAATAAAGTCAGAGGTTAAAATTATCCCATCCTTGAACTGGAATTGTGCTCTAAATTTTTGGCAGTCGCAAGAAGATGAACCTGAGATTTCATCAATTTATTTCTTTCTTAATTATTATGTTGATTCCGTGGCATTTCCGTAATTTCGAGAACTTTGAAAATACCTGCGCTTGTTAGCTTGAAGCGTTTTTCGCTTATTTTTATTTCGTTTTGAGTGTCCCTTTTTCCTTTTGTGCTTTTGAAGGTGTGAGTGTGATCTACCGCCTCCGTAGTGTTTCGTAGGTCTGTTTTCAGTTTACTTTACGGTACTTTTCAAATTTATTCGTAATTTCTTCGAATCTCATCATGGCTTCCGAATCGGAAGACGCATTATTCATGACTATAGCTTTGAGCTGAAGTTGTTGTTGTCCCAGTTATGGCTGTTGTGATGAAGACCGTCGCACCCATTCCGGAATTTCCTTGTGGGAGGAAATGTTTTACCCATCCAAGCCTGGGACTAACTTTTTAAACGAGCCTTTGAGAAGCAACACGTGAGTCTCTTATTACCCCACGGTTTCGGAACGAGTGACAAATTTCCGCTCATCGGGTCCGTCTTTGAAAGACTCTTGATACACTACTCTGACTATATATTGGATGTGTGTGTGTGTGTGTGTGGATGAATTGATTTATTTTTTTAAAATTGTGAATGAATTTTTTAAAGAGCTGTTGCTGGGTTTTTTTGCGTTGCTTTTTGTTTTGTTTTGCAGGAGGAATTTGCCGACGACCCGGTCTCACATGACGTTGCGGTTTTTGAAGCGATGCGCTTATGCTTTCGGGGCCCCGGCGGGGATGATAATTATCTTGTTGGTGTTCCAGTTGGCCGACGGACTTCCGGAAACTTTTTTGACTAAGTCTATTGACCCTGCTAAGCGGTGTTGGTTCAAGGGTTTGTTTCGTTTGTCTCATCATTTTTTTTTTTTACAGTAAGAAAAGAGCTGCGTTTATCCGATCGAGCTCGCGGCCGACGAAAATCCGAATATCCGGAATTCTTCGTGAACAATTTTACCATAGATTCATCAGTTGATTTATTTCGGAAGGATTTGGTGCTTGTCAGCTGGAGGATTTACAGTCTTTAAATGATTAATTGTATGTGTAAAATTTTCCGTATATTGTACATGCGTAATTTTAATGTCACCGCCCAATTATTCGAATATTTTACAGTATCTGCATTTCCCTTCTGGTCTTTATTTATTCGAATAATCGAAAATTTTCAGCTAGATTTTATTATGAAATTTACTGTGAACCGGAGTGAAAAGCACTGAAAGAAAATTCCACGAGGATGAGAAGCATCATTCTTAAAAACGCTTAAAGGAAAGCATTTTCGTCGTTCGGTAAAAATAGTTTCCCCATTGAAAACATATATAATAATGAAGGATAAAGATAATTTAATAATGATTATATATATTTTTTATACAGAAAACTGGGATGAGCATCTGACGCTAGGATGAATTTTTCTCCAAAAAAGTTGTCTAAAAGATTTACGTGCTTATCGTACTTCATTAAATGCAGCAATGCTTCCAAAAATGTACTTTGAAATGTACAGTATAAGAAAAACCGCCAGAGACGATAAAGCCCTCAGAA
Source organism: Notodromas monacha (assembly GCA_905338405.1). Classification (NCBI taxonomy): domain Eukaryota; kingdom Metazoa; phylum Arthropoda; class Ostracoda; order Podocopida; family Cyprididae; genus Notodromas; species Notodromas monacha. The sequence goes on from CAJPEX010002080.1 coordinate 20,206, forward strand.
GAAACATAAATTGTGTGATCTTTTATGGTCAATCATTACAGCCGAAGCCCGAATGTCTTTTTGTTCCGTCACAACATGAAATATACATGAACTCGTTTTCATGAATATTTTTTTATTTGTGTAGGGGATAATGCCATCTTGTTCTACTTCTACGGACCGATTGCCTTGCTGTTGTTGGCGAATATGGTGTTCTTCGGACTGACCATGCACTTCCTGATAAGTCACCGGAGGAAGACTAGGAATCTGAACATGGAAGAAAGCGCGAAGAAAAGGTCATCCCTCTCTACCATTCTTCCGCATTTGAATTTGATGATGATTTATCAGAAAAACAATTATTTACATATTTTAGAAGACATATATAGCTGCGTGATTTGAGCTTCATTGTATAGTGAGAAAGTTCCCAACCCTTTTATATTACTGTATCTCGTATATGCTGTAGTAGTTTAGTTCATATCACTTCATCTCATTCAATCCCGCGAAAGACGGACTTTTATTGCTGTTTACAGATTATTATAAGCCGAGTTGACAGGATGCTGAACTTGAAGGCGAGGGTTTATTTGCCCGATTATAGTATTTCACTTCCTTTAAAAAAAAAAAACAGCAGTTTCTTTTTCATGGCTTTTCTCTTTCCTGTGTCAATAAAATGACAGCCAAAAAGGATTTCGAGTGATGCAGGTTCGAAGTGGGTAGATTAATTTAACGCATTGTTTCATATATTCTAAGGGAATTCAAAAAGGGGCTTGCAAAAGATTCGAATTAAGGAGGTTCGATTTATCGAGGTTCAACAGTACTGTGCATGTACGGTATATTAATAAAATTTTTCTTTTTGTTCATTTCCATGTTCCGTTGTATACTGTCGAACAGATTCACGCTGTTCATCAAGCTCTTCGTCGTCATGGGCGTCGGCTGGATCACCGAGGTCATCTCGTGGAAGCTGGGTCCAGAGGAAATCTGGTACGTCACCGACATCGTCAACGCTCTCACGGGCATCCTCGTCTTCCTGGTCTTCATCTGCCGCCGGAAAACCCTGGAGGACCTGAATAAACTCATCAAAGAGCGCTGTTTGTCGCGTGGGAACGGAGGTGTCGGCAAATCTAGATCTATCGCATTCACAAAATCTCAGGAAACGGCTAAGACTCGGTTTTCAACTCAGGAAACGTCACTAACGATGGCCAACAGCAGCGAGGGCAAAGTGAAAACGATGGGCGATGAACCTTCCGGCGTGGGTGCGGACGTTGCTGATGCCAATTTTAACGGACGACGGTTGAGCGGATCGCTGCGAGGAGATGATGCAGATGAGTGAAGGATATCGGACTTCACTTACAAAGATGGCCGATTCTATGAGGACACTAAGACTCCTTATTCAAAGGTCGACGTACTATATATACAAGAGGATGAGAAAGAACGGCATATGAGACCTCATATCGGTTGCTGGAGGCTAAAGTTGCGACTGTAAAAAGTCTGGTTCAACGAAAAGAGGAAGCATCTGATGCAGATCTGTCAGTATTACATCTAAACAAAACAACAATTTTTTTTAATTTCTGATGGACGTTTGAGATTCATTAGCCAGTACATAACCCGGGTGAATGGTTTTCTTGACCGCATGGAAATTTAACCTTGAATGAAAGTGAATTGGAACATTGCTGCATGCTTACGCGGAAGTGTCTTTTATGTATAAAAGGTATGATCGAGGCGCATTCCAGAAATTTTTGTTAGGCGTTGGAAATGACGTTTGAAAGTGCGTTTTCGCTGTTGTTGTAGTTTGCAGATTATTGGTTTGGAGAAACTGATTTCCGTTCTTCAATCCAGGTAAGGCCAAAAAAGTTTTAACAATTTGTGCGGGCTGTTTGCTGATTGTATGATGTATATATAGAGAGTAGTACAAGAGCTACTATGCAAAATTAAAACACGAGAACTATTGAAAAGCCTTGAAAATTGTAACTGTGTGGTGGAATTGAGTGCGTTTTCCGTTGTAAATGTTGACCATCTGGGTGTATTGGAGACAAGAAACTACAATTTTTTTCGGTCGCTTGAATGAATGGACATTTATGGATTTTTTAAAGTGAACATTTGCTGTCAGGCGTAAACTTCAGGATGTCCTGCGTGGATTTTAATGTGAATTAAGAAGCTTCGAGTAGAAAACTAGTTGCTTAATTTGGTGATCGCTGATTGTGCCATTATGATTATAGAAAATGGCTTCGATTGGGGTATGTCTTTATAGTTATGGATGTAATTCTCGGCAAATGTTTTTCGATTTTTTTTTTCATGAATGCGGTGAATTCTAGTCTGAAGAAGAAAAAACTAACTGTGTTGTGCTGTTGAATTGGAAACAGATTTTGACGCTGTTCATCATTCCCGAGACTCATTCTGAAGCAGAAACCCGTAATTTATTCCAGTTTGTCCAAGTTCTACTGAATTTGGCAAGTTTGCACTGAAACTTTTTTCCGTGAAAGCCACAATTTTTAAGGCATACTTAATCAACCGCTTTAAATTAAACGGAAAACTAGATTTTTTTTTTCGTCTTGTCGAAGCTTTAAAAGAAAGTCGGCGCGCGAAAGGGTCTTTGCCTGATTCATTGATTGACGTGCATGCAGGAGGACTCTCTATATGCAATAACGATCTTGTCTGTAAAACGATTTTTTCTGTACAGCGAATTCATTTTTGGTCCCGTTGGGGTTTCTCCCCGTGTTTTAGGGGTTCTCTATACATCGACATTGTCCCTACAACGAATCTTTTTTTGTTCGACCCCTGAATTCAGTTGCATTGTATATAAGAGGGAGTCCACCTGTAAATAAGGTTGACGGTTTGAGCAGAAGGTTGATGTGAGGATTATTTCTGCAAGACTTTCGGCGTTTTTGCGATGAGACTTGGAATAGGGCGAACTTTGTTAATTTTTTCGATTACGACTGTTTTCAAGATCCCGTCATGGCTTTTTGATCTCTATATTTACTGAATGTCGTGTGTTGTAATTCTCACGCATTTCTGGTTCTATTATTGACGAGAATTTTTTTGCTTGCTGTGTGCTGTTTGGAATTTTTGATGCTTCTGACTCCTTTCTTATGCAAGTTATAGTGTTCTGGAGAACGTTACAATTGCCTTTTTTTTTTTTTTGGACTGAGCTGTCGAAATAAAGTGGGACTTCGGTTGTTTGAAACAGCGTCACGTTGACTCATTTTTAATGCAGTTTTGCAATATGCTCTTTGATTCCCTCAAGCTCAGTGATTTCAGAGTAACAAATGGATGCGCTCGAGGACTGTTTTGGAAGAAACTTTTTTCAAGTGTTATAATCCGCCGCCGGACTGATTTTGTAGGCGGAAATTCAACCAGCTTTCACGAGATTTTTAGGGGCTCTGTAGTCATGGTTCGATGGTGTCCGTCAAGTGCAGAATAACTTTCGTGGCAGTTGAGTTTTTGTGTTTTCATCTTCAAATATGGCCGAGAAGGATGCATCGCTTTTGAAGAAACTGAAGACCTTGAAAGATTCCCAAGATGATGTAGAAGGAGTATCGAAATGGTGCCTCGAAAAAGCAATTAACAAAGCTGCGAAAATCATTGGTCTTTGGATCCGAGCTTTCCGAGAAGGTATGTCATTTTTCCTATTATCTTGTATCGCTGGGTTTGCATCACATGCATTCTTTTCAGCGGAGAAACCCGAAGTTCGAGTGGCATTGATATATTTGTCGAACGACATCATCCAGAGAGCTAAACGGAAGAAGATACGGGATTATGTCGAAGGCTGGAGAGACGCTCTTTCTGCTGCCATGCCTCTTGCAAGGTAATAATTCATCATCACGAAACTGTCGTCGTATTGTGCTAAAATGCAAATAATCTACTTATTTCAGAGGTCAAGAGACTTTGGTCAACAAAATTAAGCGAGTTTTGACGATTTGGCGAGAACGTCATGTATACGATGAAGCATTCGTCACATCCCTGGTTGCTCTCCTTGACTCTCGGAATGTCGACAAGGAACAGAAAAGTTACGGTTTCCGAATGACAGATTTCAGTGATGCCTGTACGAAAGTTATTGCTGGTGAAAAGCGCCTTGTTGAGTCCCGGAAAGCATACGAGGATGAGAAGCTCAACTCGAAGAACATCGAGAGTATCCGATACTTGTTCAAAGGCATGAAACCCGGAGACCGTCGAATTTCGGATTTTCACAATGGTATCGCTGCTTTGCGATCCCTGGTAGCTGCAGAGCGTGCCCAGGCGGCGGAAATAGCCGAGCTGATCCCGATTGCGGAAGATATGCGAAAGTTCTATGATAAGGAACGTGCAGACGTGAAAGTCGTCTCCAGTGCCTATCATAATTTCGGGGATCGTGTCGCAAATATGCTTCCCCTTCTGAAAGAAAAAGAAGAGGTTTTGTTGGACGATAGTCCGGTGCCGTCACCCGATGAAAATGCTCCATCTCCTGTTGGCTCGGATGACGATTTCCCGCTTCCACCAATAGATGAGCCATCGTCCGTCAACTCAAAATTTGCACCCTTGGCAACTTCATCATTTTTTGGTTCCTCTAAAGTTGTGGAAACTAACCCACTTAAAAGTCGTCCCGCAGTATCGTTTTTTGGCTCATCTCCCGTGAACATTGATACAAATGTGTCAAAAATTCCCATGCCTGTGGAGCGGAGAACACATGACGATGAAATGCCTTCTATGAATAACATGGATGTGACAAAGATTCCCGTGCCTTCCCCGAAGACTAACAAGGAACCCACTTCTATTGCGGAACCTGGGAAAATACTTCCTTCGTCTACAAGTGCGTCATTTTTCAGTCAAGCAAGAGATTTGCTACAGCATTTCTCCCTTGATACGGACTCAAGAAAACCTCAAGCATCGGTAAGTTCCAGGAATAGAAACAAGCATATTATCCATTTGAAAAGGCTTCTCTTCAAATCCAGAATGAAAAGCGTAACCGCCTGCGAACTCGTTGACATTCGAAGTAACTTTTCTCACTCGCCTTAAATGTCGAAAATGAAAGCGAAGTCATTATCACAGGGTTCTTTTTTTTTTTTTTACTTGGACCACCTTTCTTATGGTTGAAAATTCAGGCGTGGCTGTGGAATATTCGTTGCGGTAATTTAAGCTTCATTTCCGTCGCATTTGTTTTTTCAATAACGGTAGTCAGTGAAAGAAAAACTCCTTATTGGATTAAAATCGCGGTCATAATCATTTATGAGATTTCTAGAAATTTGACACTATCTGTCATCAACATCACTCAGTGTCGGAGAACATTGCTTGTACAGTATTACGGGATATGGTTATTTGAATATGCCTACATTTTTTATTGTTCACTATGGCGGAAGTCTCAAAGCTTCGCTGTTCAGAGCGAAATAAGTAGTGTATGGAATGTCCTTCCGCATCATCGAGTTTTTGTCTTCGTTCAAAGATTGAAAATTAATCCGTCAAATTGACGATTTTATTCGATTGAATTTTTGTAGGCGATTCCAGAAGATTCTGACGAACGAAGCAAAAAACGCTCAAGGAGCGGAAGTCGGCGGTCGCACAGCAAAGAAAAGGATTCTTCGCGGAAGAAGCATTCCCATCGCTCAAAACACCGTAAAAAGCGCTCTCATTCTCGGAGAGATTCTAGGTCTCCGAGCCTCGAAGACGATCCCCGGTATCCGTCTCCTCCGGAAGTGCCGGAAAAGGAGGAAGTGATCGATAACAAAAAGGGTTCCGGTGGAGAAGTTATTGTGAACGGTGTGACAGTGACAATCCCGGATAATATTTTCTCGTTACCTCTCAATCCGCCCCCTGCGTTTTCCAAGGGACTTCTCCCGGGATTGGCGTCCATGTCCGAATCACCGTTTTTATCCCCCTTTCAGGTTAGCTACTGATGTGATCTTGCTTCAAAGCTGTTCCCCTTTTTCGTTCTGTCTTTCTGCTTACTCCGTGGCTGGAATTCCTGCCTCCGCCAACATTTATCTCGGCTGTCATGTGACCGAATGTAGTTTCATTTTTGATAGACCGAAGAAAAAAGCCAATTTGTATTGTGCACCTTGAAAATTGAGCTTACGTTTCAAATGCCGTTCATTATTACTAAGACATCAGATTTTATGGTTTTGTCTTCATTCGTGTGCCCACCTTGGTCATTTAAATTTAAAAACTCGATCAACAAGTGGCCACATCTCGACGTATCTTCTTGCTTCATTTCAACATGTTATCAAAATTGAGCCGTTCTGTTCATTTTTTAATCTAAGTGTTTAATATTGAACAAGTCATTCTTGCTTACTTCATCCATTTCGGATTGTTTGTTCATTTTAAAAACTTTTCGTGATTGTTTCGTTGTGATGTTTTCTAGTGGCCATTTTTTCGTATGTCATGCCAATCTAGTTACCTTAATCAGAAGATCAAAGATTTTCCGAGGTAGTTCGGTAGTTCGTTTAGCTGATATTCGGCTTTTTGTTATGTTACAGTAGTACTAAATGTAAGTGAGATTTTTATTCATTTCCTTTTGCGAGTGCTGAAATTTAACTAGACAATTTTTTATTCTAATCAACCTCATTTAGGGTAATTCAAGCAATGCCTTCTCAATACCTGCGTTGTTTACGATGCCTCAACCTCCTGTTTCATCAGCGGATTTTACGAGTTCGTCGGAAGCTTCTTTTACTACGCAGGAGAATGGAAGTGGGATAAAATGGGTACCTGCGCAAGTGTCCGCTGCAAATCGAAGTTTTTCGCGTGAGTGCTTATTTTGGGTTTGCATTTGGCCTCCATTCTTCAACTCCTGCTTTCTTACATCAGCTTCGACGAGTGAACCGGATATTGAAGTTATCGGGAGTACTGCCAAACGATTTGGGATTTCGTGGGACGAACAAACCCCGTGGAAAAATTTGGAGGTGAGTTATTGTGTGCGTAAGGGAAGGAATGAAGGACCTGAGTTTCTTGATCATTCATTTTCATTTTTATACAGTATGGTTCAACAGTTATTACTGTGTATTCAGCTTAAGATTATTCGCACGTGTGCAAAAAAGTCTATGAATCCAGCGTTCGAGATATGCGTGCTTTAATTTCTCACAAAGTATGTAGAGTAGAAAAAGGAAAGCTCTCAATGTGCAGACGAGTTGATTAATTTGTAATTACCGTATTGTTTTAATTTGGAAAAAATTTCAATACCCTGCCTAGTGTGGCCTTATTGAATTCTGTAATTGTATGTAATTCTGTAATTCTGTTATTGTATTTGAATTCTGTAATTGTATGAAGTTATGAAAATTATTTTTACCAATTTTCCCGATGAGTCTGACGCGGACGATGATTTTGTATTTGTTCATATTTTTAGTCGATGAATTGGCAAGACAACACCCGCGAAGATGACGACGAAATCTGCGAGATCGTCGCAGAAAAACGACTAAGCCCGGTGAGCCGCGGACAGAAAAGAATCCGGGTACCCCTCCTAGCCACACCAGAAACCCCGGGTCATAAACCAGTGCCCTTTGGCCTCAACAGTCAATCCTCGATGCCAGATTTTTCTGCCGAACAAAATTCACCCACGTGGCAACGCCAGGACGTGAGGTATAACAACAGCAGACCATGGCGAGGAGGTTTTTCTCAACGATGAACGCACTTTTTCCCCGGATGTCGAGTGTAAACATGGCATTAGTCGTTCAATCACGGAACAGATCGCTGTTTCGTGATGGATTATATCAGAAAGAGAAATGGCAAAACTCTCTCGAAACGGTGTCGTTTACTATTAAAAAAATGTTTATAAAGTGTATTCCACAGTTTTTCACGGGCACTTGGAGTGTTGAGACTTGAATTTGACTTGATTCGAAATCACCGGAGCCGTGGGTTTGAATCACACATCTTATCTACCTACTCATATATGAGTAACGCGTTGACGTGACACGTGATCTTCTCACCGAAAAGAGCAATCACTGTTAACACTCAAGGGAGAGCAAAATTTTATCATGAAATAATACTCAACTGATCATCGACAGTGTTTGAGAGAAAGTTGTTTGTTCTTGCAGAAAATGTTGTTGCTTTGGGTCAAGGTGCAATTTTTCCCTCCCTCTCGGTTTTCTCGCAATCTTTTTCATTTTATTTCTCATGTGTTCACTGCTCAGCGGTTCAATTCAGGCAGATTCGTTTTTATTGGAATTGCGGTTGACGATGTTAAACTCGGCGTTTGACAGAGACATACAGTACCTTGCTATGTTTGAGATTAAAGTTTACCGACGATGTTCCGACGTATTTTTCGAAAAAGGTGCATCTTCTTTTTTTCCTCTTCGCTTGATGGTGTTCGTATGTCATGTGCATTCAGGAAGCAGAATGGTCTTGTTGACGTTGGAAGTAGAAGGAGGTTTAGTTGTTTTCGCGGGTAGTATTTTGCAAGCGAAAGTGATTGTTGATCAGCCCCAGACTGATGAGAAGGAGTTGGAGATAACTTTGACGGGACAGGGAGAAACGGGATGGACTGAACAAGAGAGTTCCTACGATGCTGCTTCGAAAAAGCACGTGACAAGATCCCGACACTACAAGCAGGTGGAGGAGTATTTGACGGTGCAGAAAACATTATGGAGCAGTACGTTTTATTGATTTTGATGTACCAAAAATAAAGCTGGTTTGACCCCTTGGGGAATTTGTAAAATCTTCAGGTTAAAAGAATCAGGTTCCTCTTCATAAGCGTTTGTTCAGTGAAGTATTCTGAATGTTCGAAAGAAGAGGCTTGCTAGCCTGTACTGTATAATTGAATTTCTATCCCCTCCTTGTTCAGGAAACAGTTGTGCAGTGGAAATCCGAATACTGCGTGTAGACTCTGATTCATGCCCTATTTTTGAGAGAGAGAGAAAATATATAATCTTTTGAGGTTTAAGTAGGCCGCTTTATTTCCCTTTAATAAAGTAATGTTGAGTTTTACTGTGTTCAGTAGAATTCTCTTGAAAGTTCGTCGCATTATCTTTCGGGTGAGAAAAATGTATTTGTAATTTGCGATCGTATTGCATTCACCTGATTAAAATATTCAGAAAATATAAAAATGTATCTTGGTTTTGAAACCCCTGTTTATCTAAATATCTCCATGTGGAACTTGAACTAAGTTTAAAAAAAAAAGGAGCAGTGGATTGATCTAAATGGAATGATGCCAAAAACTTCGGTGAGGACCACTTCTATGATTTTCTTCAAACCTCTCCTCGCTTGTAAATTAAGGGGAACTTTTCCGAGAGATTGCAGGAAAAAATGCACTGTTATTTTCAGCTCCAATTCAACGTATTACCCTATTTTTTAGCGAAATTTCTACAGAATTAACGTAGCTTTGGCAATTGCGAATAAATAATGGAGTCAGACTTGAGTATTTTTCTGGTTTCGAACGTCCGGATTTGATTTTGAATGATGTAAAATTTTCAGAAGCCACTGGAAGTTCGCTGAGCTCCCGTCAGTCGTTCGATTTTTCTATCAACCTTCCGCCGGATTTGCCTCCTTCGTTCAAAGGCACGTATGGGTCAATTAGTTATTCGATTGCTGCTAAGCTGAAAAGACCCATGTTGAAGTTCGACAAAGAAGCACGGGAAACTTTGATCATTGTCCCGTTGTGCTCCATGGCGCATCTGCGGGAATTGATGGTATGAACGTTCTCATTCCATATATGATGACGATAACATAAATGAGCAGTCGGGTTTCTACGAATTTTATATGCGTGTATACAGTATTTTTGTTGCCCAATAATGAGGAAATTTGTTGGAAGTCGATGGGCAATTATCATCACGATGATTTCTTGAAAATTTTCCCCATGAATAAAATGACGAGTATTTCGTCCGATAAATTTGAAAAAGGACTGTCAAATATCAATTCCTTTTGCGAACGAAATGATGATACAGTAATTGACTGTCCAGGGTTTTCGTCAGCATCGGTAACTTGATTTGATTGATCGATTTTTTTCTCAGGAACCAGTCAAACTGCAGAAAGATAAGCAACTGGAAGTTCTCTTCTGGAAGAAAGGCCATATTCACGCCACAGTGAATCTCCCACGTAGAGTTCATGTTTTGGGAGAAACAATACCGATAACTGCGGAGATTCACAACCAAAGTTCCGTTGTGGTGAAGAAGACGGATGCGAAGCTGATTCAAACTGTGACTTTTCATTGTTCGGGCAGGAAAAAAGAGGAAACTTCCAATGTTGTCCGGATTAAACGAGGGAATGTGTTGCCCGGGACAATTTTCCAGTGGAACAATGTTTCTATGGTGATTCCCAAAAGTATTCCTCCGTCGGACTTCGGTCCTCGTTGTCGACTTTTCCAGGCCCAACATAAGTTTCAGGTTAGCTTTCATGTTTTTCTTGAAATTTTTTCATCTGGGATTATTATTGCGGCGAATTTAAATTGAGGAGGGAAGGAGCACAAATTGCAATATAAGTTGAATCAGAAAATTTTGCATAAACGTACTTGTGTGAGAAAATCCCGTTTCTTAATTTACATCTGTTGATATTTTTACCCGAGAATCTCGGTTCTGATCAGATGATATTTTTACTCACGTATCTTGGCGGACCTCAAGACCTAGCAAAAAGTATTTTGTGAAGAAATCAAGGCGAAACCTGACACAATTATCGAGTCATTTATGTGGAGCGTAAAAGTGATGAAGAACCCGAATCTGTTCCTCTGGGATGTGGATTACTACATATGGTTTAATGCCTGCAGGTTTCAGAGTTCAGCACTCATAATTTTCTTCGTTGTTCTCAGTTTACAGTTGTACCCACTGGATTGCATTTCTCCTTGGACTTGGTGACAGATGTGAAACTGGGGTCTGTTTGGCAGCATCCCCCTGTTGTCGTTCCTGGGCAGCAAGTGCCTGTAACACCGTTGGGCAATCAATTCCCTGCGATGCACTTCCCAGTTTCCCCGCAAGGAGTTCCTCAAGGGCCTTTCGTGGGAATGCCGTACATGAGTCCGCAGCCCGGTCCATTCCCAGTCCAACCGGGTGTTCAGTACTCACCTGTGCCGCCTCAGATGCCTGGCTACCCGTTTCCTCCTGCTGGACCAGGAATGGCACCCCCTTATGCCATGCCTGATGCTCCAAATTTTGTAGCAAGTGCACCACCATCGGATGGGAATTTGTATCCGAGTGTTAACTTCGAAGGTGAGAGATTTTCAGATCATTCTCATTGCGATGGATGGTTGAACACTTTTTGTTTTTTACGATTTATGGGAGTTGTTCACATTGTATCACCCAAGTTTCTGAGTCAGCATCCTCCAAACTTTGGTGGGATCGATTGACAAGACTTCGAGCCAGTCCATTTTCAATTCCCCAGAATTAGATGGAAATGTAGAGTGTTGTTAATATCGGTAGTTATAAAATACGCAAGTGTGAATACCCATTTCAGCATTTTTTTTTCGCACCTTTCACATTGTTGTCAGCATTTTAAAAGAGTAGTGGCCCTATTAGTTTAAAAGAGTAGTTATATTGAAAAGAAATACACGTATCAATTATATTATAATTCCTCTCTGAACATCTCTGGTCTTTTTCCATTCCAACTTAGATGAGGACTCGGATTACAGGGAAGTTTAAAAAGTAACACTCAACTACGTCCCTCTCGTTTTATTTATCCAAGAATCAGAAATTAAACGATGAGGCGGACAAGCTGTATACTTATCCACTGCATTATTGTACTTGAACTCGATTTGATTCAAGATTAGAAGCTATTGAAACGAGGAAAGATATGTTTCAATCAAATATTCGACGCTCGCACCGGATGAAAATATCGACCCTTGACTAATAATGAGCTTCGATTCTTAAAGAAAAGTTTAGTTGCTTAAATCGCTTTAAGCAAAAGTATGACTGCGTTTCCCAACCAATTTTTTTGGATCGTTTGCCATTAAAGCAGTCTAAAGCATTGAGGAATACGAGTATGTATTTTATATTTTTCTAGCACCACCTACCTACAACCAAGCCTGCGGCACTTCTGATGCAAACAATTTCAGACCCTCGCCCGACGACGATGAGTTGACCAAGGATTTTGAAAAGATCAAGATGTGAGCGTTGAATTAAAAGCTTTCTGCTTTCTTGAGTGTCCTTGTGCGAATTCTGGACTTGCGCCTGTTTTAAACATAGTGATGTGAACTGGAAACACTGGTATGTTCTTCTGATGCGTAAAGACCGGTCTTTATGGACTTTCCTTGGTGGCTGTAATATGGTGTGAGAGAAATTTTTGGATCAAGTGAAGGCGTTCTTTTAGATATCCTCTTGCTTCCGAGCGAGTCGTGAGTGCTTTCCCTATGTTGAGCTTGGGAAACGGACAATTCCCCCGATTCTAATTCCCCCGCCTCTATTCCCCCCGCTCTAAAATCCCCGATCCTAAAATCCCCGATTTTTAAAATCCCCGACGTTTATTCCCCCCGGTGTCTAATTGCCCCGAAATAAAAATCCCCATTTACTAAAATCCCCGAAAATGCAAAATCCCCAAATACAGTATACAAAATATCAGCGAAAATGAAAAAATTCGGCCAAAATTGGATTATTTTCGCATGCTGTGGTGTTTTAAGTTTTCTGAAGGTCAGAAAAGACCTTCCAGGTGGGCTGAGGCAAAGTTGGGATTAATCCAATAAAAAGCCCATTGCTTAGCACAGGATTTCTTTCATTTTCCCACAAAATTTTTCTGTGCAAAAAGAAAAAAAAAATTGGATTTTTCCCTAACTTCATCCTCAAATCCCTTTTTCTACCCTGAGATGAGCAGAAGAAGAGGGATGCCAACCTGAAGAATCTGTGTCAATTGTTCAACAGGCACAAAATTAGTCTGGAAAAATTTTCAAAGGAAACAGCTAAAGCAGTGAAACTGAGATACAATTAATAATTTTTTTTATTGCTGATGCGGCTTTTTTTTACATTTTTTGTTTTTTTCAATTTTTACTTTTTTCTTTTTTTTAAATTTTACGTTTTTTTCATTTTTACGTTTTTTTCATTTTTACGTTATTTTAATTGTTATTCAATTATACTTGTTAAATTCAATTTTTGTCACTCAGAAATAAGAAAAACAATTGTCCAACCATCAGTTTTTTATTTTTGGGGGAAATTGTACATCGGGGATTTTTATTATGGGGGATTTCAACAAAAAGCAGGGAAATTAAAATCGGGGAAAATAACACTCGGGGATTTTAAAAATCGGGGAAAATAACACTCGGGGATTTTAAAAATCGGGCATTTTAATTTTGGGGATTTTTGTGACCAGGGATTTTAAAATCGGGGATTATTATTCAGGGGAAATAGAGGCAGGGGAATTGTCCTACACCCGTTGAGCTTGTGCTTGTTGGATCAAAATGCGTGTAAATTGTAACTTGATTGATCTGCCGCTGTGAAAACGCAACAAAAATATTCTTGACGATGTACTCCAAATTCCCATCGTGAAAATCGTGTTACTGCTTTTGAAAGAAAATCGTCGTTATTCGTCAAAGGGGAATGCATCGGGTCCCAAACGTGGCATTCGTGGTTATCTTGGCTCGAAACGAATGAAACTCTTTTTTTTGAGTTCGCCGGATTTTTACTTCCGCTCCGAATCGAAAATGTTCCTGCTTTTGGGCATATTCATCTACAGCATTCGACCGATGAATTGCTTCTCAAGACGGGATAAATTCTTGAATCCGAAATTTTCAAGTTTTCATTTCAGGAGGAATACTTCATCGATCGTGAACCTTTGAAATCTTCGAATGAAATGTCTGTGTATGTCAGGCTGGAGCTTTCTGCTATTACTTGTGCTTTTTGCGTTTCTTCGTGTTGCCGTCGTGAAGGGTGACTATTGTGGTCTTGGGCGAGAGTTTGAACTGCGTTTGCCTTGATAAATTGCGCTGCAGTAATTATGAATGCCAAGAAGCTGAGTCTCCAATTGTCCTATTTTTGAGCATAATCCCTGCAGAAGTAAAAGTGCCGAACGCTTGTGTATTAAATTTAAAGTTTTATGACCCCTCAATACAAATTAATTTTATTGACAAGGTGCTTTAATTTGGATGTAACAAGCTTGCTAATTTTCGAGTATTTATTCAGGAAATACTGTAGTATTTTTTCTGGCTCAGTTGTATAGTGCGAAAATATTATAATTTTCGCTTTGGAGTGCCTCTACTTTAATTTGGAAAGCAAGATATGTTTTTCTGGGAACCGGGAAAAGTTCGAGTAATGCAGGAAATTGCTGAGAAGGCATTCATCTTTAGAAGGGAACGTTTCAGTGAAAGGGACATTCGGCGGAGGCGGCTCTCGTATCCAAATGTTTGTCCTTGTAACCGAAACCGTATACCTGTACCGGCTTTGTTGCTAAGATTAACGGATTACGTTCCATATTGTTGTAAGACGCATTCGATGTTTTTCATCGGGTCAACCCATACTTTCAGTATCAGAAGCGGTTGACGTATTTTTCCCTTCACTGCTCCGCGTTTGTTCATTTCTGCTGAGGAAAATATTTTGGTTTTTACAGTAGAACCAGTCTGTGAACCGCTGGTGAGATTAGCACTAAGATATTGTAGCATCATCGTTTTAACCGGAGAATTTGGAACTCCCGATTTTCCGGAATTCCCGCTTTGAGTCTGCGTGTGATTGGGGGTGCTTCCCCGAAACGTTGAAAGTGCGTCTGTTAGCACATCCTTTTGAGGGGGAATTCCATGATTTTGTGATTCCTTCTTTGCATTTATGATTTCGACCAGGTTCTTGTTGGTATGTTGTGGGAGCTTCATAATTTTTGGGGTTATTTTTATTTTTTGCTGTGCCAGTTTCTTGTAGGTATTATGGTGTTCATTGACATAATAATTGACGGTGGCTGTGTTGTTTATGCGGGTACGACATTGAAAACGGAAATTGTGATAGAAAATGCTCCGCGGCATGCGAAAGTGTTGGAGGTCATATTACATGGTTTCGGTCAAGTGGAATGGCAGGAAGAAAGACCGGCGATGTCTGAAGCTGATGCAATGTTGCCTATTTTTGATACTTTCAAGAAGACGGAGGAGTATATTTTCCTAAGGAAATCGACTGTGATAGGTGAGTATTTTTGTAAAATAGAATGGATGCTACATTTATGTGAAGAAAAATCACAACTGGCCTGCAACAGAGTTAAAATGAGTCTTGGGAAATTCAAAATCTATGTTATATCCGATTTCTTCTCGAGATGCTCGTTTTCTGTGAAGAGTAAAAACGATCATCAGCTAATTTCTCAGCTTGTTGCTTCGTAAGAACGAAAATTTTAATGCATAATTTGAAATTAATGGGAAGAACTAGCCTGTGCGAATGTAAAATAAAATCATTGGAAATTCCTTTCTCCGAGCGAAAATTCACTTGTTTGAAAGTTCATGTGAGCTTTATTGGAACATGCTGGGTTCCAAGAAATACTGTTTTGTAATTTTCTAAAATGATGCACATTTCGGTCAAGCTTTTTAAAATTGCTCGTTGATATTTTAAGAGCAAGGAGAAGGAATATGTCTCAGATGAGACCAAAAAACCTTTTCCTTTACTGGGAATTGTTGATGCTCTTTTTTAATTTGTTTTACTTTCGCAAAAATGTAAAATAGTTGTTTTAATGTTCATGTGTACCTTGTTTCCATTGCAGATGAACCTCGCGAAGGAAGCAGGACAAAGTACAATTTTTCTTTCCGCCTTCCTTCAAATTTACCCCCAAGTTTTGTGGTGGAATCTGGTTTCATTAAATATACTTTGAAAGCCGAAATACAACCTGGTGCTGGAAAGAGTTGCAATCAAGTGCAATCCTTGACACTTGCCCGACCAATTACGACATCTCGTCGAGAAGGCTTAAAGGTACAGTATTATTTCCCGAACAGCATACATGAGGAGAACGAGCATCCGATGATCAATTCCGTATGTTGTTCAATTTTATAATTAAGGAACCAATTCTATTGCGGAAAGAGAAGCAACTGAGGACGTTGTTTTGGAAGCGCGGGCAAATGAGAGTGACATTGGAGCTTCCTGCGCATACGTTTCTGTTGGGTGAAGACATCCGTGTTCAAGCGAAAATCATCAATCACAGTTCTGTGGCTGTTCGGAAGTCGAAGGCGTCTGTGTTTCAATTGTTCACGTGGAATGGTTGTCGACGTACGAAACCAGAATGGGTGCAGATCGCCAGTGTAACGTGTGGTGTTGTTGCACCGGGCGAGAAATTCCATTGGAACAACGTGCCTCTGAAAATCCCGACGGATATACCACCGAGTGATTTAGGGCCTCGTTGCCGGTTGTTCAAAGTTCTCCACGGATTCCAGGTCAGAAATGCGATATTTTTTTATGAACGAAAAATATGGTGGGTAAGATTTATGAAAAGATGTGCTCTTGTGAGGCATGAACCTAGAATGAGCGCTTATTTTAATGATGTCCATCTCGTGAAATCATCGAACATCGATCTACTCTTGGAAAGCGACTTCAAATCATAATCCGACCGACATGTGTTGAACTGACGAATCCGAATGTTTGAATACGTCTGTTAATCTCCGTTTTCTTTTTCCGAATACTGTAGCTTTTTTTGACGTAGCATCTATAATAATGTTTGAAATGTTGATTCAATCGTGAAGAGAGTTACGACGAGCCTTCAATCGGAAATTTCCCGTCAGTTATTGAGTTTGAAGCATTCGAACTTGTCTCACTGGGAAATTGATGCACTCATTAGTGCATTAGTCCTTCTGTAAAATGAACAATTCTAGTGTTAAGCGAGCAACCATCTGTCTTACATCCGATTGCGTACGTTTTTCAGTTCGGAAGGTCTGAACGAAGGTACATTCGATGACGTCTTATACCCTTGTTAATTTATTGAATTTGATTGCATGCCCAGTTTACCCAGTACAGTATTTCGCTTTTGACATTTTTCGTACAATTTTCATAGTTCGACGTGGTTCCCGAAGGCTTGCACAGAGAGGTGAAGTTTCGATCACGTGTCTATTTTGTGTCTAAACACAGTCTTCGATCGGATGGAAACACGGAGAATGCCGCTGTAACTTCGCAACAAGAAATGCCATCCGTTGAGGGAAACGATCGTAAGCTTTTCAATGGGTAATACCCGAAAAATCTGTTTCATCGCGTTTATTCTCTTGAAATAGCCCCGCCTTCATATGAAGAAGCATGTGCTGGTGTTCCTGGCCGTGATCGTGAAATTGAATTGTGATCTACGAACGTGTGCGACATCCGGATATTTTTGTGTTTAAAACTGAAGGATGTTTGTAATGATGAACTACTGCTGTGAAAAACCTTAGGCTGCTCATTTCAACTTGGACTAGATTCTTAATTGTAGTTTGAGACATTTTCAACGTGAAAATAGTGTGTTGTTGATTTTCACGTTTTTTTTACGCATTACATTTGACTATTTTTATTTGCTATTTTTCGAATATTCCTTTTTTCTTCGAAAATGTATGGTTGTATTCGTTACGTTTATTTGCAAGACTTCTTTATTATATCTTCTTGATCGCAGGAACGTCGAGTCTTGCGAAACATCTAACGTGATATTTCTTTTTGCGTTACAGATCGGTGAAAAATGGTGACGCTTAGCATTTCTTTTTCTGGAAACCATGTTGTGTACGCTGGCCAAGTGGTGTCGGGGAAAGTGACCGTTCTTAAAGTCCCCGGGGGTTGTAGATTATTAACTTTAACTCTGTTGGGTCAGGGGAAAACCTCTTGGACTGAACAAGAGTCGAGGTATGACTCTGTCACGGAGAGGGACGTTGTTGATTCCGTGCATTGCGGAAAAACCGAAGATTACTTCATTCAACCAGTGTGTCTTTGGACCGGTGAGTATTTCACAGTATGCTGAGCGTTGAAGGAGTGCTTCTTAAGAGTGATTATATCTTTCAGAATCCTCGGGAGTTTTATTGCATAGCGCGCAGGAGTTCTCCTTCAGTTTCATGTTACCCCCGGATCTGCCACCATCCTTTCATGGTTCCTACGGGTCAATCGAATACACTTTGACTGCTGTTCTTGAAAGACAAGATGCCAGCACAAACAAAACTGCGGTTGCGACTCTCATCGTAATTCCGCAGTGCTCCATGGGGCACTTGAAGGAAATGATGGTTAGTGAATCGTTGTGTTGTGATCTCAACTTGATGAACACGAATTGATTTCTGTAGCTTGTCACAGTTTTCTCAGTCTCACTCTTTTATGAAGAGCAAAAGGGAAGAGCAAGTCTTGAAGGAGAAATTTCTGAATCGCAATCTTATTTTAAGATTGCTTTGGTTGGGTCAGCTTTGATCAGACTGGGATACTTTGTCATTGGATGTTTCTGTTTTTTCAATTTGCTCTTTTGATCCTTGTGCACTTCAAGCTATCTCTTGGCTGTTTTTAAGGTGGAATACGTCTAACTGTTTGGACGCATTTATTTTTGTTCCAACCAATGGACGAAGTTCTGATGTTCTACATTTCGAAACAGTTGCGCACCGAATGCTCATGATGAAGAAATTATACTAAAATAAGTTTTCCATTTAGAAACCTGTTACCATGGAAGCTGAGAAAAAGCTGAAGATGCTGCTGATAAAACAGGGATATGTCAGTGCAACTGTAACGCTTCCGCGTGCAGTTTACATCCTCGGCGAAGTGATACCAGTTTCTGCGTCTATTTTGAATCAAAGCTCAGTTTCCCTGGGGAAAACGAAAGCCAAACTAGTTCAAACCGTCACTTTTCACGCTGATTCGAAATCGAAGGTCGAAAAGCTCGACTTGTGCAAAGTGAAGCGTGGAGAAGTTGCCGCTGGAACAACGTTCGAATGGACGAAGGTTCCCGTGGATGTTCCGAATAATGCTGCGCCTTCGGATTTTGGACCAAGGTGTACATTGTTCCGGGCTGAACACAAATTAGAAGTGAGGGAACATAATTTTCGTTGTTTTCACGTGCAGTGCAGAACCCGCATTTGCTGTTTTTCTGTTACTTTCCATGTAAGATCCGTTGGAGAGTTGAGCGTTTTCTGTTGCAAATTCATTTGAATTTGTTCCTGGGTGCAAAAGGAAGGACTTCGATCTTTCAAATTTGCACAGTAAAGCGGTGTATGAGATTGTGAACTTTCTCATATTTGCCAAGAATGTCTTAATGCCGAAATGAAGCTAACTTACCGTAGATAGAATTGAAATCTGAGAAGGGAGAAACGACGTAGCTTTGCTTTAAATTGTAATACGTATCAGAAAGCCAGGATTATCAGAATCCGACTGCACCACCGTTCGATATCTTGACTTCTCGTACGTAATTTGTTCACAGAATTTTTTTTATTTCTCAACGTTAGCAATTGTACTAATTTCAATGCTAAAATGATCCCCCGGATTCCCGCATACTCGGAGTAGGGAATATTTTTCGAGTTAACTTCCTGTTGCAGTTGAAAAATTCATGAGTTCTCGAAATGTGCAAATGATGTGTAGTGTGTAGCAGTGCATCAATTACAGAACTATAAATGTTTAGCTCAATTGCATTTTTGTCATGTAAGCCTAGGTTTCAAGAATAGATGTTACACTGAGGCCTGGTTAGTTTTTGCGTTGAGGTCGGTGTTCAATTTTGAGGAATGTATCTATTCCCTCGATAGTTTTCTGTGCATCCTGCTGGCTTACATTCGGCGTTGGAACTCGCAGCTGCTCTAAAATTAGGAACGGTATGGGAACATTTGCAGCCAGTGTTGGTTCCGCAGAGCGAACCCAATGCTCCATTTCCCCTTCCGACTCCGGTTCCGATCATAAATCCGCCACCTTTTCCCCTTCCGACTCCGTTTCCGGTTATTACTCCGCCACCGTTTCCCTCTCCGACTCCATTTCCGATCATAAATCCGCCAGAAGCACCTCTTGCGACCGACGCTGGGGTATTTCCGCCTTCTGCTCGTAAGTTTGTTCCTTTAGAGCAAAACTTTGCGTGATTGATGGATTTTGCGGTTCTTTCAGCATCGATGCCGCCGAGCTACGAGACATCGTATCTGATGAACTCCGCTTTCTTGTATCCTGGTCTTCCGAAAGAGTAGAAAATCAAAAGCGAATGTGCTCCTAGTCCTTTAGGAAGGTTTGTGATTTGTTTACCCTGCTGGAGCACGGTACAGTGTCTTGTTCAAAATTATCTTCCTTCGATAGACGAAATTGTGATGAGAATCAAATTTTTTGGGTTAATAGAAACCTTTTTTGATCTGATTAGGCTTTAGAGGTGTTCGTTCGACGGCATATGTTCGAGCTACGATGAAGTGCCTTCAGTTCATTACTTCATACAGTTTATGTATTTTTCATGTTGTGTGTGTCCTAGAAACTGAAATATTCATCAAGTTGAGCAGTGAGGAACTCACCGACTGATTTCGTCATCTAATCTGTCCTATTCAATGGCTGATTTTTCTTATGTGTGTAGATGTCACTCGCAGTCAGAATTTCGATTTTGATCTAGCCCGGAATTATTTTGTGCATTTACTGGAGTTTCACGAGGATAGTTGCAGTAACAGCAAAGGGTTTATATGTTCTTCATGGAATATTTCTCGAGGATTTGAAATAGTCATTGTATTCCTTCTTCTTTGAGGAATTCGTTTCAAAAGCTAAGCTTTTTGTCAAGCGAAAAGTTTAATGTAAATCCTCAATTCTGATTAGTCCTCTGCGAAATTTTTTGGTTACCCCGTACATGTGAAGAAAGTTCCAGTAGGAAAGCAATAGTCGGTACATGTGGCAATGTGTTCAACTCGCGTTACTATTTGTGTGATTTTTTTTTCCTGTCAGCGTTGTGATTCATAGCTTTTAGCATCCTTGTGATATTGTATCAGTGATTCCTTGTGTGATCAAAGGAAATTACTCGTGTTCCCTGCACGTTTCGTTTTCTGTGAACTTTACACTGTGAGCATTTTCTGAGACCTCATTCCGTGATTTCTTCGCAGCTCTTTTGATACGGAGTCAAACGTCTATCAGGAGTGAAACATGGTCGCCCTAAATATTAAGCTCAATGGAAGTACGGTCGTGTTCGCGGGAAAAACGTTAACGGGTTCGGTAATTGTGCACAAAGTGATCCCGTGTAAAGCACTTACACTGAGGCTTCTCGGTCGTGGAGAGACTTCGTGGGGAGATGGCGAATCGGCGCATCATGGAAGCTGTGAAGAGTATATCAACTTGAAACAAACTCTTTGGACTTGTGAGTCATGATTTATTTTCACTTATACTTTATTTAATATCTTTTTCATTCGCACTGTTCGAAGGATTTAGTCAAGTTCTTGCGCTTAAGCAGTCATGATGAATAAAAATTAGAATGAAAATAAAACCGAAAATTTCGAGAAACATATTTTTGAGTGCCAATACATGGCTTATTCTTGACTTTTCGGAATGATTTTGATTCCCTGAGATGATGTTGAAACAGATGTAATGTGTCCTTCAAAGAAAATTGGTATGCAGTTCTCAAGTTCCTTCTTTTCGCATTCTTAAAACAGGCGCGAAAAATTTTTCTGTTAGATGGATTCTGTCTCTCGAAAAATTGCTGAATTAAAAAAAAATGCGTGCTGCTATATGCGGGATCTCTTCTATGTTGAGTTCTGTATTATGCATCGAAGGCCGTCCGCTGCAAGATTTCTATGCTAGTTTTTTCTCCCTTCGTTGTTCACAAAATGTAATTGAAGGAATTATGATTGGAATATGAAGACGATTTTCCGTAATTGTGAGCCGCAATTAATAGTGTTCTAAATTTAGACGATGGGGGCAAACCACTGGTCTCTGGCAAGGGTTACGCATTTGGGATAACGTTACCCGAAGATCTTCCGCCGACTTTTCGGGGTCATTATGGATCCATCAAGTATGTACTGACTGCGACGTTGGAATGCAGCAACCCTTCGTTGGACAAGAACAGCATCGATTCTTTGACAGTGATTTCGTTCTCTCCCGTTTGCAATGTTCATCAAATGCTTTTGGTGAGTCTATGCCGGCTAAAAGTTGGATTTCAGTCTGTTGGGGTTGATTTGAGTAAGGTTATTTGGTTCATCATTCATGCCCAGACTGAGTTTAATCTCCAATGGAGTCGTTGATGTTAACTAGAATATTTTTTTATTCGATAAGGAGGCGCAAACTGTGAAGAAAGAGAAGAAAATTAATTTGACCTGCGACGGATGCATCAGCGCGAAAGTGACGCTGCCAATGTCAAAGTACGTCCTGGGAGAGTCCATCATGATTTTTGCGGACGTGTTGAACCGTGGCAACGTTGCCGTGAAGAAAACTACGGCGTCTTTGGTTCAAACTCTCATTTACTCTGACGGACGTGGCTCGAAATCCGAACGTGCTGTCATTTGCAAGGTGAAACGTGGGGAAATAGCTCCTGGAATGACTTATGCTTGGGTTTCTGTGCCTCTCGTCATACCGAAAACTATTTCGCCCTCTGACTTTGGACCCATGTGCTCCTTGTTCCGCGCCGAACATTGTGTTGAGGTTTGTNTTTATAGTATTGTATCTCAATATTTCAGAATGGAAATGACAGTACTAGCCGAGAACAGTTCTCTGAACTGTTACCTGCGCTCTTGCGAATGTGAATAGAAATTGTGAACTTCGTCAATTTTCTATTCAAGTTTTTTTTCTTTCTAATATATGGATGTGATTTGGTTGTGTAAAGGAAGTTTTTTGGATTCATTGCTTGATTTAATAATTATTTGTGTTCATAGTTCACCGTATATATCGCTGGCATTGAAGAAAAACTCGTATTCGACGTGACGCTGGGAACCGTGTGTGGAAGAGAACCTGATACCAATCGTTTTGTCACGTCCTACTTGAAACAGGGTTCGTTCCGGGTTTTACCGGTCAACTACCATATGAAGCGACACAAGACGTGTTATTTTTCAATTCTGTTTTTGTTTTCTGTAGTTTCTCCTCAACGCGCAAGAAATGGATGCCTCGAGAACGAAATGGATGTTCCAACGGCAGAGATAAACGCGTTGGAGATATAAAACTCCGGCAATTCCGAACTGGCTATACAATTTCAACGGACGATCTTAAAAGCAATAATACGCGAGCAAAGACGGTTGTGAATTTTTATGGGTATTTTTCACGTGGCCTTTGGGGAGCTGTGAATATTTTAAGCGATTGTGTTCTTTATTTTTCGGATTTGGACGGCGTAGTGGGAAAAAAAGGTTTTCCCTGCTTTTTTTCGATCTCTTGAGCTGTGAATGAAGTCTTTTGCTATTTTCGAATGATAATTAAAGTACGGTTTTAAGATGTATCTTGCGTTGCAAGCCTGCGATTTGTATTGCGTTTGATTGATCTGATTTTTTTCGTGACAGTGCTTTACATTTTTTTGTTCAAGTTGAGTAATGTGCCTGGATTTTTCCGCCAGCATGAGGAACTGCGGGTTTCGGGATGAGAAAGCTATTTTGCCTAGTCATGCAGTGAATGTGAGTACAATTACACTAGAAATTCTCTGCAACGAAATTCAAGGTACCGCAAAAAAATTGTGACTATTTTTTCACAATTTCAACGCATTGCCCCACCTTCCATAAACGCTAGTTTTACTATGAGTTCATCATCATTTGATAATTCCCCTTCTACCGCGGCTTTCTCTTCACACTTGTAAAGCAAAACGAATTTTTTGATGTTCTCTGTCCATCCCATAGGAATGATCTTCAAGTGACCGAAATTCTTCAGTGAAAGATTGTTTTAGACAAAATCGTTTTTAGATTTATTCTCGAATGTACAGTGGTTGTGATCGTAAAGATTGTTTTACGGAAGTGGAGACAACTGCGATAAATATTGGCATCAAAACGAGTTTTTTTGCTTCCGAAGAGAATTGTTATTCGTTTCTTATAATTCTGCTAAACGTTCACGCCCTCGTGTTTTTCTTTGTACTTGAATCATCTTGCGTTACACAGTGACCGAAAAGTGTTCCGAGAGCGTTTTTCCAGAATTTCGAAGAAATTAGAACAGTAAGGAAAAGGGGAGAAGAAACCGAGAAAAATGGGGGAGGATTGCAACATAGCGAGCTAAAGTAACGAGTTTCTGTCCAATTTTGCACAGAAACGACCGTGAACATTCAGAAGATATATGTGTGCATCTCTATGAACCCGAGGGAAATTTATTTTGAAATGGTTTCAAAATTATCTCCAGTTCAGCTTCTGTGTGGAATTTGTGAGCGTTCATTTTTTTACATTTCTATGCAAATTAAAAAAAATGCGTGCGTTATTGAGGCAACCCAAATGATACGATCAGACGTGATTTCCCGTTCCGGGTCGTCGAATGCACCCGATATCTCCGGAAATGCGCTAGCATTTTTTTATTCAGAAGGCAACAACCATGGCTTATTTTTCCGATTCAATTCTGCAGAAACGATGTACGTTTACAGATTACGAAGACTTGGTATTTTTCGAAATTTTTAGCGTCTTGAAGCGAAATCGGTAAGGTTTTTATGGGTGATACGAGCT
>CAJPEX010002081.1:0-31476 GCA_905338405.1 Notodromas monacha
AATCAGAATTTAGCTTTCCATAAATACGTATACAATTGAGGGATTTCCTGTCATTTTGTTTTATCAGACAAAGTGCGCCTCCATGTATTCATCTTCACCAAGTGTAGCATAGAATCGATATGGCTTAAATCCCATTGAGATCATGAGCCATTTTGATTGTCATCATATGTGAGATGTCAGGGGAGTGGCAGTTTTAGGTGTCCATAACATTTTTAAAATTTGGTACTATCCTTTAATTTGAGGCGACATCTGCCTCTGTTGGTGGAAAACTCGAGGAAGCGCGGCGCTGTTTATAGGAAGGAGAAGCTGCGAGCATTCTTTGTTTCTTGCATTGCTGCTGCTCAACTTCCATCCTAAACTTCCCAATCCACACTTCAACAGACCTTTCGTATCATCATTGAGCATTTTTAATATTTAAAACATGAAATTTCCAGCGCACCTGCACTGTGGGAGCAAGACTTTTCGATGGCGACGTGAACACCACAGTGACAATTTGCTGTCGTCAGCCACCGGTTGAAGTTTGCCCTAAGGGAGAGGTTTGCATTGATGATGCCACATGTCCGGGCATTCTGACAGACGGCACTGGTCAAATTGACCCCAGAAGACCACCAAAGGTGAGAGAACAATTAAACGTTTCACATTCATGATTCAAGCAAATTTATAGGCAGATAATTTGTAAAGAGAAGGGCTGGGCGTAACAGTTACGCATTACGTAAAGCATTTGTTACACGTAAATGTTACGCCCAGCTTCTTCTGAAATGCCATCATAATTTCCCTTTTTTATTGGTGGTGTACTGAGAAAGTTTTGTGCAACACGTTGTTAATGCATTTGTAATGCATTCTATAGTTACACCTATGTTTAAAAATTTTTTGATGCATTTTTTTTATTGTAGCAGGCAGGCGTTTCAAAACGCCTGCTTGTTTCATTCATTAAAATTTCAGAAGAAATAATCATTCATGGTTTTTTGGTTGGAATTTTTTCAGGGAATATAGGCTAAAAACCCGCAATTTACGCAGGAATGAATGAAAAGAAAACTAGCTTTGATTTTTACCTATGAAGTTTCCAAGAACAGATTTGAACTCGCCGCTAAGTAAGCAATTGGAATCTAACAAATATTGCCCAGAGGTTTATATCAAGCAGCCAAATGACAAACAACAGCACTGAGAACGAAAATCTCATCTGTTCAATTGCAAGGAGCTGAGTCCTTCAACGTCAGCAAATTCTGCGGCCTGAGCATAAACATTATTATTTTTCTTTCGCATTGACAAATGGACCCAAAACCATCAGCAAAATGGGGTCTATATTGAAAGTATTTAAAATATAAATTGGAAAGGCATCTGATGGAGTTGAGAAACATAATGTTGAGAGGAAAAATTAGTTGACGCAAAACAAAATCAGCCAATTTTTTGCAGAAGTCACCAGAGAAGCTTTCTGCTCTTCACTCAAAAATTGAAGCTCCGATTTCGCAGATTTCTGAAGTATAGCCGAGCTTCTTCTTCAGAATTCTTGAAATCGAGATAGCATTAATTCGAAGGGTTGCCTCCTGGTCTTCGAAGGTAATTCCGCATTGTCATACAACCGCCTCATTCTCACCCCAAGTGTCGGCTGCTGATGAAAATGGCGGAATTAATAATCAAATAATGGCGGCAACCCTTATTAGAATTCATGCCTCGCCAATTTCAAGAATTCAGAAGGGAAAGCGGGGGTACGCCAAAAAAATCTGCAAGATGGGCGCCTCATATTTTGAGTGAAGAGCAGAAAGCTGCTACGAGGGTGACTTTTGCAACAAAAAAAGAGACATAAAATTGTCAAACAGGGTTGAATCAGTTCTTCTTGTTCCAAATATTGTTTTTTTCTGAGCACTAATCGTTTTTCAGCTCAATCATATTCGTGTATGCCGTTTCAAATTCTATTACGACGAGGACATTAGTTTTAGACGCTCGTACTGCATATATACGAGGGTTCTAACAAAAGTTCTCGGAATAGGAATTAAAATGGCGCACAATCGAGCGCCATTTTAATTATTCATTTTAATTGTCAAACAGGGCTGATTTTTTTTGTGCCAAAGAATATGTTTTCCCGAAAGAATAATTTTTTTTTCAGCTCGATTATATGCCATTTTAATTTCTATTCCGAGAACTTTTGTTAGAACCCTCGTATATACCACAATAATGAAATCAAACGCGCTGGTGTGTAGCAAATGCATGATTTTCACGTGGAATTTTTACGAAATCCTTCTCAGAGCTGCATCTTGGACAGCTACACTAGTCAGTACGGGATTTGCTGCGACCCGAGTCCACCGGTGCCCCAGCACTGCGGGGTGCGGAACCCAGAAGGGATCGCCGTCTCTGGCTACAAGCTGATTGACAGGATCCAGAACCCGTCGCTGTTGCCAGCCAACGAAGCCCGGTTCGCCGAATTCCCGTGGCAAGCCATGATCTACCGCGACCTGGGGCCAGTGAAGCCCGGTCACAAGACCGAAGCCCAGTTTGTCTGCGGCGCCACGCTCATCGGCGTCCGCCACCTGCTCACTGCCGCCCATTGTGTCAAAAAGTGAGTCACCTCTGAGGATATAAACATATTGCACTAACATTTTGAAGATTTCAAAAATATGATAATGTGTGAAATATTGGGAGCATTTTGATTGAATCAAGCGTGGCGGGGATTTTATAGAGGAGCAGGTTTTGTTATTGTCGAGAAGTTTAGCGAAATTTCTTTGATGAGATAAATTTGAAAAAAATATTAGTGGTGTTAGAGCTGGAACATGAGGCTCAACATCCCACTCATATTTTAAAAACAACGAACATTTTTTAGAAATTTTTTCAAAATTTTGAATCCGTTTCCATTGACAATAAGCTGATCAAGAAATGACGTGTATAAATATTATTGTCGAGAAAAACACCAAAAGCTCGTTTTTGATCAAAACTAGAACTACATGAACTGATCAAAGACATAAAGAAGGTAAGCAAAAGTTTGAATACGCTCAACATTTAAACAATTGAATTGCGCAAATAAATATTGAGGAGGTTTCAACTGACCCGTATTTCATATAGGTTCTCATGAAATTACGTGTACAGTAAAAAATCTTTGAAATGGTGAAGCATAATTTGAAATGGTGAGTCTTCGATTCGCATTTAAAGCGCTTCTGAACGACTCGAAATGTTTAATAAGAACTTCAAAACTGCAAAAATGTAAAAATCTTTGGAAATATTTGCAGTTTAGGGGCGCACAAATTATTTTGAAAGAATCCTGGCGTTATGTAGTTTTTGAAGCATGAGTAGAATCAGGAAATTATTTTATTAAAAAAAATGTAAACGAAAAATGCAGTGGGTCCCCGCATAATGTATTTATCCTGCT
The DNA here is from genome assembly GCA_905338405.1 of Notodromas monacha. Taxonomy (NCBI): domain Eukaryota; kingdom Metazoa; phylum Arthropoda; class Ostracoda; order Podocopida; family Cyprididae; genus Notodromas; species Notodromas monacha. The sequence goes on from CAJPEX010002081.1 coordinate 3,359, forward strand.
CATATCGTGGATGAGTTTTGTTGCGCCAAATTTTCCCTATGTTAAAGACGTTTTCCCTCAAGATTGAATTGTGATTGATTTAATTATTGTAGTTCCAGCCATTCACCAAAGGACCATGATAAACCATAAAAGTTTTTTTTATTTTTATTAAATAAACTACACAACACAAAAACAGTTTTTTGAATTTTTTCAGCAAAGAAATAAATGTTGTTTAGCATGGGAATGAAGTCATCTTGATAAATCTTCTTCATGCTGAGCTTCTCAAATTTTAAAGACAAAAACATGTAAAAGTAGGCTTTCTTCTTTGTCTTTTTAATCGATTTCTTAAAAAATTCACAAGTTTTAGTTTGAAACTTTTACAATTTTGCAAGTTTTTAGAGACAGAAAATGTTGCTGTGCGAAAGAATGTCGTAATGCGAGTCTGGTTTTCCCCCTTACATTTTTGCTGTTTGGGTCTTTCTTTATACAGGCACTCCGTGTAAAAATGCTTCAATATGGGGAAATTGTACAAAAAAAAAATTCGTGGGACTAAAAAAAAAATCGATTGATCATCTTCTAATAATCCGTGGCTTATCTGATCAACTGTTATTTCTTCCAAGTCGTCCTGGGTTCAGCTGTGTGTCATAAATTGACAAAATGACTCTCGAAACTATTTAATTTTTCCAGCTACACCGTGCACGAGTTGGAGGTGCGATTGGGCGAGTGGGAGATCAACAATCAAGTGGAACCCCTGGCATACGTGGACCATCGTCCATCTGAAATAGTCCTGCACCCCGAGTACAAATCCGGACCCGAGTTCAACGATATTGCCGTTATTGTGCTGAACAGACCCGTTGTGCGAGACCATCACATCAACACTGCGTGTTTGCCCGACAATCCCGCCGACGTTTACGCCGGACGTCGCTGCATCGCGACTGGCTGGGGAAAAGACGCCTTCTTTGGTAAATTTACCTCGTTCCCCCCCCCTCCCAATTATTTTATTCTTCAGTAGTTTATTTCATCTTTTTGATTTCAATGCATATTTTAAATATATCCGCAAAATTGCTGAAAGAGCGTAAAACGCCAGTTTTATTCTGCAAAATGCACGCACAGGTACAAGGTGCAATATCTTTTGCGGCGAAATCGGTTGAAAATAATCAAGGATTTTTTATTGCTTCTGACAAACTCAAGTTTTAAGTTGAAAACGGCCTAAAATCCTATTGCAACATAATTTTATTCTTCAGCAGTACATTTCTTTTATTTTTAACGCGAAGAAAAAATATTTCCGAAAAATTGCTTTAAGAGCGTTAAAAAAAACCCACTTTTATGCTGCAAAACGCACGCAGATACTATAGATGCAAAATTTTGCGGCGAAATTGGCTGGAAATGATCAAGGAAAAACTCAAGTTTCAAGTTGAAAACGGCCTAACATCCAATTGCAGAAATCCTTACAGCCATGTATTCAAAGTTTCAGGGCACGGAAATTAAAATATTGATTGCTGATGCAAGTATTTAAGGGATCTTTCCGAAAGCAGTCAAAGTCAAATTACTCTGTAATTCTTGCCAACATTTATGTTGATGAACGCAATGCTCAAGACAATAATCTTCAAATTCCTGACGCTCAGAAAATTTGAGCTTTGATCTTTCTCATTCAGGACTAGAACAAAATCAGTGATGAAAAAAATTATAAATTGATGCTCTGTATTTCAGTACAATATTGAAAAAATTTTTGCGAACTCCAAACCCATATTGCCCATCAGTTTCATCACAAACTTTTATTTTAAGAGACGTCAAAAAGGTGTAAATTTAATGTAGATCGTTAGCTTCTGTGTTTTCATCTTTGATTTTATTTACTCTCATGTTGCCCTGAATTCGAAATTCATAGTTAGAAAAGAAGACTACCATAAATTCTTTCCTGCGATCAAATTAAAATTTGGACATATAATCAGTGGATTGCGCGGTTCATCGAATGTAAGGTGGGAATTCCGGATATACATTGATTTTACAATATTACAACTTTCAATGAGTAAACAAGGAAGCATTTGAGATTATGTGTTTCCCAAATTCATTTTTGCCGTCAATTTTCCAGTTGAATTGACCGGAATTGATCTACCTTTCTAGGTAATTATCAGCATGTGATGAAAAAGGTCGACGTCCCGATTGTTTCACACGCTGAATGCCAGAGGATGCTGAGGAATACACGACTCGGAAACTACTTCCGGCTGCATTATAACTTCCTGTGCGCTGGTGGAGAGATCAACAAAGACGCATGCACTGTATGTACATTTTACGAGTTTTTTTTCTTCAATTATCACTCTTATAAGTCTTGGCGTGTGAAAAAGATTTGAATGGAATTTTGATCATCAATTGATCGAAGTTTTGTAGATACTGTATAATAGAGATGCATGCACATTTCAGACCTTAGTGTCTAGAATCATCATCACCCTCATTCTTCATACCAAGCAAAAATAATAAAGTGATCAGCCAATTATTTCAGCAGAAATTAAAGTTTTAAAGATCCAAATGGCACTGCACTTCTATAGAACTAATGTATGTTTCCCAACAGCTTTCTTTTGAACTTGGGAAATTACTGTATTTGTAAAATCACAATACAGTGACCCCCGCCTAACAGACCTCCTGTATAAGGGATTTTTGCTTAACAGACCAGCTCAGCAGGCAGCATTTCCTCCTGCCCAACAGACAAAATCTGCCAAACAGACTTCTGTTGTTTTAAAAATAGTGTTGACAATTTAAAGTTTCAATTTTTTTATATGATTGAATTTGTCTAAACTCTAAAGGACTTCTTGTGTAACAGACTTGTTGGTTGCACGAATTAAGTCCGTTAGATGGGGGTTGACTGTATAGTACTTTGTTCATGGAACTACTTTTAAAATCACAATATAGTACTTTGATCATGGAACTACAGCATACTGTACAGTTCTTGAAAAATACCATGTAAATGAAACTACAGTATTAATGTATTTCACTTGCGGAACTACTGGACTTTTAAAATTACAGTAGTGTTCCTGAAACTACTATACTCATGAAACTACTGTACTTGTAAATCCACTATTTACGGTACTTGTTAAATTATTGTACTGCACTTGTAATAAGGTATTATGCTGTACTTTTAAAAGTATGGTACTGCACTTGGAAGATTACTGCTGTCGATTTATATAAAACTTTTTTACTGCACTTTTATAATGCTGTACTTCTCTACTGCACCTCTGAAACTACTGTAATCGTAAAATTACAGTGTTGTTCATGAAACTGCTGTGCTTATGAAACTAAAGTACTTGTAGAAGCATGGTACTTGTGAAACCACAATATATATGTATAAAACTATACTATACTTGTAAAACTACTCGATTTTTGAAACTGCAGTACAATACTGTGTTCATGAAACTACAATACTTATCAAACTACTGTACAGGGCTATACTTGCGACACAAGTGTACACTACAGTACTGCATTCATTAAACTGAATTATGCCCACGAATTTGCAGGGTGACGGTGGTGGACCTCTGGTGTGTGCCCGAGCAGATGGGCGCTACGTGTTGGCAGGCGTGACCTCTTGGGGCATCGGCTGCGGGCAGGCGGAAGTGCCCGGGGTCTATGCGAAGGTCACATCCTACTTGGAGTGGATCCACGAAATCATGTCCCGGCCAGCTGTGGGCAACAAACCCACGATCCCGAGCCAGGTGAAGCCCCAGACTCTGCCTCTGCCACCTCCAGCTGCTGCTGCTCAGATCAGGTCCACTGAAGGAGCCAGCAAATTCAAACTGCACACCACAAATGACAGCGGGAAACACTGAGACAAAGAGAGATTTGGGCAAACCCAGGGTTTTATCATGTAAATCAGAGCTCGGAAAAAATTAGCATTTTCTTTGTTCGTGGTGGCATGCGTGTTATTATTGTTGATGCTGTTGTTGATGATCAAGCGAAAGGAAACTTGAGGAGCAAATGAAGTGTTCTACATATCTGGGTCCAAACTTACTTCCAGCCTTTTTTTATTGAACAGCAAAACCTTCATTCCAAAATGCACATATACAGTAGTTTTAAGTTCATTCATAAAAACCCACATTATATGCCAAATATGTTCTCAACAGGATTTATTGATCTGTCCATTATTCATCAGAATTTCTAAGCAAATTTTGCCGTAAGTTGAGGAAAACAACGTAAAACAGTATAATTGCTTATTATCATTAATGAAAATACATTTAATTTTGAATTTCTTACTAGATATTTCCTGCTGTTCCAGATACTTCTCTCAAAGAAACTGGTGGAATGTTTTCTGATCCATTAGGTGCAAGTACAGTACACACAGCTGTATTCTGATGCAGCATACATATTACAATAGTTATTTTTAGCATTTTGACGCAAGAATCTTTGACTCTCAGAGATTTTGTAAATAAAAGGCAGATTAAACTTTCTGCACAAACACCAGCATTTATTAAAAAACAACCACGAAATTCCACAGAATATCAACACAGGACATGTCAGCAATTGTTGGGCGAAGAGTAAGGGATCCTCCAAGCGCCACCTGGTGTTACTTTATTAGCTCCCGCAAGAGTGTCTGTCGCATTTTGCTTCATCGCCGTGTTATTGGGAACAACACCAGAACCTTGTTGCTGCGGCTTGTTTTTTTGATCTTCAAGCATTTGCAACAAGAGTCGAATATTCTGCGTCTGAGACTTATTGTTGTTGCCTGCGCCAGAGGGCGCACTGGCTCCCTTTCTCGCCAAGGAAGTGACATCTAGATGAGGCTCGAGATGTATCCCAGCTGGATCAACTGCTCCTCCATTCGAATCCTGCGTGGAGCACATGGTAGAGCACTGCTTTAGCTGGGCCAACACTTCGTCCACGCTCTTGTATTTCTTAATCCCAGAAGAGTCCTTGAGAATTGAGTCGCAGCTTTCAGTGCGAACCAGTTTCTTCAGTCGCGTCCGCAAGCTGTCGCCCGCAGTCGCATTCGCCCCAAAGTACCGCTTCTCAAAGTCCTTGCCGTACTTCTCAACGAGTTTCGAACGCAGATTCAGCGCGATCAACATGCCCTGCGACAAGCCTCCGTTCGCCCCATTGAGGTCCTTGGCAATCGTGTCCACGCGACGCAGAATCTCGTGGCTCTGCTGTTGCTGCTGCTGATGATGAGGACTTCTCAAGACAGAAGACCCCGACACCGTCGACGCGTCGTCATCGACAGTGTCTTCGTCTTCGTGCAAGGAATCCGGAGCGAATGATGACGGCGGTCTCGGCAGATGACGACTCTTGAAACTCCGCTGCCAGTAATTCGGCAGCAGGAACGAGTTTTCTCGCCACACGCCGGAATTGTGCGGGGATTCCGTCGCGGGAACTGACCGTATCTCTATGGGATTGTACGCATCAGACTCTTCCGACAAAGTGGGTTCACTGGGACGTTTGAAGTCCCCAAAGGTCTTGTACAATCCACCACTGCTGGTGCTGCCATCTCTGCGTTTGGTACTCGCACGTTCCAGAGAGTCCTGCACGATGCTCGGCTTCTGGCTCAACTTGGAGTGATGCTTGGGACGTTCCAGAGAGTCCAGGAAGCTTTCTTTCCTGGACAGTTTCCTGCGGATTTTCCCGGCATGTGCTTTATTAGAACTGGTGCGAGACAAGGTGTTGTCACGAGACTCTGGCTCAGATTCAGACGCCTCAGGCACTTCGATCATGAGTTTACAAGTTCCAGTTGAAGCGAATGCGCCGATGGAATTCGAGCGCTGGAAACGAAAGGATTTCAGGGTCGACTGTTGCGAAGAGTCGGATTCGAACGTGTTGTTGACGTAGATTTCAGACACGGCCTTGCTTTCTGAAGCAGCAGCAGCTGCTGCTGCTGCTGATGATGCTAATAATAATGAAGAAGCATCCACAATCGAGGGTTTCTCTAGTCTGAAAACGGGATTGGAAGCAGTGATTTCCTCGCCTTCCGGCAGGAATTTCCGAAAGTGCTGGTCGGCGTTTTGAATGGTCGTTGAGTCGTTGCGGACGCAGATCTTGATCCTGGCATCCGGGTCCACACCGGAAGCAGTCATTTTCGGCATCTTGGCCTCTGCTTCTGACAAGATTTCATTGACTCTGTCCACGCTGGAACGCGTGGTGCCGAGTTTCATGGAGCCTCTGCTGCCGAGAGTCGGCTGGAATGGTTGCTGCAGGTGAGACTGTGATGGTCGCTGTGGTGCCGGTGTGGTCTCGTATTTCGGATTCCGTTTCCGCGGTGGTCGCACGCCTGGTGCAGCGACGACGAGTCTCGCGGGTGTTGTGGATGGTACTGCGGGCAGTGGGTGTTGGGCACGGGGAAGTAGGGCATGTTGCTGTTGTTGTTGATGTTGTTTGTCCACTGAGCTGTTGAGGCTGTCAGGACTGCCATCACCGGTGGACACGCCGGAGTCGTAGCTGTTGGGGTACTCCTCGGACATGGCGCCTGAGGAAGCGTGGTTGCAGATTTCCTGGAGCCACCGATGCACCTTATCCTCATCTCCATTCAGTGCTGCCGTTCTGAATACAGTATTTACAAGGAAAAAATAGGATGATTATTTTTTGTTCAGCGAAGATTAACAACCGTCAGAAATGTAAAAAAAGTCAATAGAGGGGCTCAGTGGTGACCCAAAATGTTTGAGGAGTAGAAAAATAAAAATACATGTAGCTTGTTATGCAGCTGCTATGGTGACATCTACCCAGCGTGCTTGTAATTTTCAATCATAAACATTCATTATAGAGATAGACTAGCTGTATAATCTATTATATATACAACAATCTTGTCTACAATTATTTTCTCTGGGAACAGATTTTTCGGGTCCTGTGTAGTTATTTTCCCAATGTTCTAGGGGTTCTCTACAACGAAATTATCACTACGATGAATTTTTTCTGGTCCCTTGAATTAAAATTGTGTTTTTTTTTTAGAGATACTGTATTCCACCTTCACTTGGTTTATGGTTTACCCAAAATTTGTGGTACGTGACCAGGAATATTTTTGACACACTTAACAGCCTCATTTGAAAAAGCAAATGCTCAAAAGCTGAATCCATTTTTCCAGGGGTTCCCTTATTTTATTGACTTGGCAAAAACCCGATATTATGGCAAGTAATATGCAGAAAAAATTTGGCCTGAAGATTTATTCGGTAAACTTTTCCGTCGAACCCATATTCGTCAGAGCTTGATACATTATTACAGCACTTGAATATTGAACCCGGGCAACTACCTTGAGTCTTGTATAAGTTGCCAAAATGGTTGCTGATTGACAAATGCGTGAACCATTTAATAAAAATGCTCACTTGGACTGAAAAATGCGGGATATTTCCAGCAGCAGTCATTCAAAATTTTTTATAATGGGTCCATCAGAGTTCAATTTCCCAATGCTCAATGATTGTGAATGAATGGGGAATATTGCACAGTATACGGGGTTTTCTGAGTAAACTTCTCGAAAATAATTAGAAAATTTCGCAGCTGAGATCCAAATACGACGTAAAAAATAGAGACAGAACAGCTTACATTGGAGCAAAGGCTCTTGGGTTCCGCAAGATGCCGTCGGACAGCTTGAGGAATGACTGGATTTCGGCAGCAATCAGTTTCTAAGCTATCCTGAAAGTTTCAGCTTGCTAGCTAGTTGGGAAGTGAGCGAAATTTGAGTTGCAAAATTTGATCCGGACAAACAAACAGACAAGAAAGTGAGTTCATAAAAACATGGTAATAAAATAAATGTAGCTTGTTATGCAGCTGCTATGATGACATCTACCCAGCTTGAAAAAATCTGTGCTTGTAATTCTCAATCATAAACATTTATTATAGTGATAGACTAGGTCTATAATCTATCCAACAATCTTGTCTACAATTATTTTCTCTGGGGAACAGATTTTTCGGGTCCTGTTTAGTTATTTTTCCAATGTTTTAGGGGTTCTCTAACGAAATTATCACTACGATGAAAATTTTCTGGTCTCTTGAATTTTTTTAAAGTTTTTTTTAAAGATACTGTATTTCACCTTTACTTGGTTTATGGTTTACCCAAAATTTATGGTAGGTGACCAGGAATATTTTTGACACACTCAACAGCCACATTTGAAAAGGCAAATGCTCAGAAGCTGAACCCCTTTTTCCAGGGGTTCCCTTATTTTATTGACTTGACAAAAATCCGATATTATGGCAAGTAATATGCAGAGAAAATTCGGCCTGAAAATTTATTTGGTGAACTTTTCTGTCGAACCCATATTCGTCAGCGCTTGATACATTATTACAGCACTTGAATATTGAACCCGGCCAATTACCTTGAGTCTTGTATAAGTTGCCAAAATGGTTGCTGATTGACAAATGCGTGAACCATTTAATAAAAATGCTCACTTGGACTGAAAAATGCGGGATATTTCCAGCCGCAGTCATTCAAAATTTTTTATAATGGGTCCATCAGAGTTCAATTTCCCAATGCTCAATGATTGTGAATGAATGGGGAATATTGCACAGTATACGGGTTTTTCTGAGTAAACTTCTCGAAAATAATTAGGAAATTTCGCAGCTGAGATCCAAATACGACGTAAAAAATAGAGACAGAACAGCTTACATTGGAGCAAAGGCTCTTGGGTTCCGCAAGATGCCGTCGGACAGCTTGAGGAATGACTGGATTTCGGCAGCACTGGCCTCCAGGGTGAAAGCAGGGTTGTCAAATGCGCCGTTCAACATGGTGTCCATTCCTGGGGTGGACATTGCAGCAGCCACATTCGTCAGTGATTCGTAAGAGCTTTCCTCAGGAATCTCTTGTAAACTGGGCTCGTATCTCTTGGAGTCCATCCGATTCTTGGCCAACGCCATCATTTCCCGAACGCGGTTTAGGAATTCTATCGCACCTGGTGGTGGCGCCTAGAAGTTGAACAAGATTTTTCAGGTTTCCGCAGATGTCGCTCTTTCAGAAACGTAAGATGGGAGAGGCCCAACCAAAGCATCTTTCAAAACCTGAGTGCAACTTAGCTGTGATCGAATATTGTTTTTATAGGCTGTGCGTGACGCATGCCTCATGTGTTTTTTCCCCATGTGTTTTCCTCTTTCTATTCCCTTCCAAAAAAGGGTTCAGCTTAAAATAACTGTACCAAGGCCAATGAGGAAGATCGTCGCTGTCTCTCTTTTACCGCGTCTATGAATATTGTATTATTTTTGGGTCAGCCAACAAGTTGAGCAACCTGCTGGCTGACCATTACGGCTCTGTAAACTACAATGCAACATTATACTCCTCAGCATTTGTGCCTGAGCTTTCACGACTGACTGTTGTGTGCGCACTGAGAATACACTTTATCATTGCCTCTCTGCGTGAGATCCTGGCGTATACTTTCATTTGGACTTTCTAAAATACCTTTGGCCCGCAAGGCATGTGGAAGATATCAATTAAGACCAGGATAAGAATTGTTGTCTCAAGACTTGAGGTTGGTAATAAACTTGCCGTTAGATGTAATAGTAAGAATTTATTTAAGACTCACCAATTCTTGTATTTCTAGTGAAATAAGGATAACATAGCTTTATTTGCAAACGTCAAAACTACTGTACTCAGAAAGCAAACATAAAATACCGTACGCCCATTTTTCAGGCTTTCAAAAGATGTCGCTCTTTCATAAATTTAAGAGAAGGTGCGACCAAATTGGGGCCGACATTTTACTGAAACACATTTGAATTAATTATTTCCAGGACAAAAACAAACGAAGCGAAATATTTAGATTCCCAATAGATGTCGCTGTTCGAGATGTTTAGAATAGGACCAAAACGACCAGCAAATTCTATGGACAGCAAATTCCTCTTTAAAAATGTATCAAGTACTGTACTCCGCGAATAAAAAACATAGAAAACCTTTTTAATTTTTCAGCAGATGTCGCTCTTTCAGGAACTTAAGATAGGAGAGGACTGAAGTGCCTTGTGATTTCTCAGAGCAATGCATTTTTTCCGTACGAATTTCAGAAATATTTTGAGAGCAAAAATAAGGTACCTATTATCCAGGTTTCCGCAGATGTTGCTCAATGTGAAATTTAAAATTAGACCAAACTGCCCCCCAAATTCTCATGTCACCGAAGTTCTCCTCTTTACATTTCAAAAATATTTTGAGGAAATTTAAATGCGCCCATCCTCTCTACAATGATACATTTCTTTTGAAAGCTTGACTGTCATCGAATTCTTTTAAAAAATGCGGAAATCAAGCCAATGCCAGCTGGGGTAAATATTTCCATGAATAAAAAACAACAAAAAAAACTACGTTTACGGTGTGTGACTGAGAGACACCAACAGCAGCATCCTAGACTCATCTCAATGCCAAAATTGGAGCACTGCTCGTAAAATACATGAGTCTGTGTGACCTCATTTCCTAATAATAATGACTTACCGCAAGATTTTCTGGTTCAAAGAACGCCGGGTTGAAGAACAGCTTCCCGTTGACCCGTTTCAAGGGCTGTGAGGTCTCATTTGCATTCGCCTCTTCGTCATCGTCGTCAATGTCTCCATAGTCGTGTTCACCGTTGTCGTCAGAGCCCAAGGGGGTCACGGGACTCCTGTTTTTGTTTACTTTCGGGGTGGACTCGGTTCCGGCGGGGTCGCGGATTTTATCCTTGTTTCCGGGATTCTTCGCGAATTCCCGGGTGTTTGGGCTTAGTGATGCTGAATCCTTTCCTTTTTGCTCATGCTGATGAGAGAGTTGCGGGGATTTGCCGGATCCGGTTTCGGCCCGTTTAGCTTCCTCGGCATTGGCTTCTTGCAGGTGTTGACGAAGTCCCTGGAAAGCCCAAACATGACTACAATATTTGCATTTTGTCACGCTTTCTAACACTCATATTCTACATCGGCCGCGTACAGAAAATACAATATACAAATCAGTAGGAAACGACGAATGGAAGCCCCATCATACGGACGATTCGACTTTAAAGAACACTTTAAAAAAAAAATCTGTCCCGACAGCTGGACAATAATGTCTCTATAGATATGTACAATTTTCCACTATTTCTACAGAACTAAATTTTTTATGTATTCTAAATTTCGACATTTCTTGATAAAATAGAGCTGCAGTATATTCATGCTCACAAAAAGTGAAAAATTAATTTTATTGTCAAACTACTGTAATTCGAAATAAAAAAAACAGGCTAATTTTGTGATTTTTAGAGTTTTTAAATCTGTTCACAGTTATTTTCTGTGTTTAAAAGTTTAGAAAAACATTTTGATTGAAAATTTGAGGGACTTTTCCAATTTGTTGACAATCACGGGAAGGTATAAACAAATGCCTGATGAGGTCTATATAGGAAAATGAGATTCAACATGCAAATGTTCAACTGATATAGACACAGCTGTCTGAGAATCAATAATTTAGTCCGCATCTTGGGTCCCCATTGCAATTTTCAATTTTTACTGATGAAAATTTTCGGAAATAAAGTGGGAATGCAAGAATTTCTCTGATAAAAATGGCTCGAGAACTACCGGAAATTCCCAAATGGAGCACACGACGAACACATGACATTGTCTTTAAGCAAACGCGTAAGTCACGGCATAAACGAATAATTTCACCTACACTCATATTGAAATGTTGTGCCATTTTTTAGCCTGTAACGGCTATGAAATACACTACTTTGTTGCACCAGGGTTTTGCAGAAAATAATTTCATGAACATTTAAATGCGGTCCACAATGCTTATGAATCAGTAAATCCGATATCGTCACAAATTTTTTTCGTGTTATTGTTTGGAAACTAACCTGTACTGTATTCTGGGTCAACCTTGCTGACCTGACACCGGATAATAAACCAGATTTCAACACAGGATTGTGTTCTTTGTTCGCCAAAAGTGGACTCTTTCTGGATGCATCCATGCTCTCATTTGACCTGTCAAAAGAAAATCAGCATTTAAAATATGTGTAACCAGAATACTCAAAACAATTCCGCTGTTTTCCTCCACCATCACGCGTTTCTCGTCAAAGTCGTCATGCGAGAAGAATGAGAAATGTGCCAATCGAACCTGGAGAACTGCTCCTGTTGTCTCCTAGCGGCCTTTTCCAAGGAGCTCTGTTCATCGAGTCTTCTCAACCTGCGCAGATGTCGCACTCTCACGTACACGAACAAAGATCCTGGCGTATACTTTCATTTGGACTTTCTAAAATACCTTTGGCCCGCAAGGCATGTGGAAGATATCAATTAAGACCAGGATAAGAATTGTTGTCTCAAGACTTGAGGTTGGTAATAAACTTGCTGTTAGATGTAATAGTAAGAATTTATTTAAGACTCACCAATTCTTGTATTTCTAGTGAAATAAGGATAACATAGCTTTATTTGCAAATGTCAAAACTACTGTACTCAGAAAGCAAACATAAAATACCGTACGCCCATTTTTCAGGCTTTCAAAAGATGTCGCTCTTTCATAAATTTAAGAGAAGGTACGACCAAATTGGGGCCGACATTTTACTGAAACACATTTGAATTGATTATTTCCAGGACAAAAACAAACGAAGCGAAATATTTAGATTCCCGATAGATGTCACTGTTCGAGATTTTTAGAATAGGACCAAAACGACCAGCAAATTCTATGGACAGCAAATTCCTCTTTAAAAATTTATCAAGTACTGTACTCCGCGAATAAAAAACAAAGAAAACCTTTTCAATTTTTCAGCAGATGTCGCTCTTTCAGAAACTTAAGATAGGAGAGGACTGAAGTGTCTTGTAACTTTCTCAGAGCAATGCATTTTCCCCCACGAATTTCAGAAATATTTTGAGAGCAAAAATAAGATACCTACTATCCAGGTTTCCGCAGATGTTGCTCAATGTGAAATTTAAAATTAGACCAAACTGCCCCCAAATCACCAAAGTTCTCCTCTTTACATTTCAAAAATATTTTGAGGAAATTTAAATTTGCCCGTCCTCTCTATAAGGATACATTTCTTTTGAAAGCTTGACTGTCATCGAATTCTTTAAAAAAATGCGGAAATCAAGCCAATGCCAGCTGAGGTAAATATTTCCATGAATAAAACAAACAAAAACTAGGTTTACGGTGTGTGACCGAGAGACTCTAGCAGCGGCATCCTAGACTCATCTCAATGCCAAAATTGGAGCACTGCTCGTAAAATATATGAGTTTGTGTGACCTCATTTCCCAATAAGAAGACTTACCGCAAGATTTTCTGGTTCAAAGAACGCCGGGTTGAAGAACAGCTTCCCGTTGACCCGTTTCAAGGGCTGTGAGGTCTCATTTGCATTCATCGCTTCTTCGTCATCGTCGTCAATGTCTCCATAGTCGTGTTCACCGCCGTCGTCAGAGCCCAAGGGGGTCACGGGACTCCTGTTTTTGTTTACTTTCGGGGTGGACTCGGTTCCGGCGGGGTCGCGGATTTTATCCTTGTTTCCGGGATTCTTTGCGAATTCCCGCGTGTTTGGGCTTAGTGATGCTGAATCCTTTCCTTTTTGCTCATGCTGATGAGAGAGTTGCGGGGATTTGCCGGATCCGGTTTCGGCCCGTTTAGCTTCCTCGGCATTGGCTTCTTGCATGTGTTGACGAAGTCCCTGGAAAGCCCAAACATGACTACAATATTTGCATTTTGTCACGCTTTCTAACAAGCTAATATTCTACACATCGGACGCGTACAGAAAATATACAATTTAGTGGGAGACGACGAATGGAAGCCCCATCATAAAGACGATTCAGAACACTTAGAAAAAAATCTGCCCGACAGCTGGACAATATATTTATATAGATATGTACAACTTTTCATTATTTCTACAGAACTAAAATTTTTTATTTATTCTAAATTTCGACATTTCTTGATAAAATAGAGCTGCAGTTTATTCATGTTCAAAAAAATTGAAAAATTAGTTTTATTGTCAAACTACTGTAATTCGCAATTAAAAAAACAAGCTAATTTTGTGATAATTTCTTTTAGAGTTTTTAAATATGTTCACAGTTATTTTCTGTGTTTAAAAGTTTAGAAAAACATTTTGATTGAAAATTTGAGGGACTTTTCCAATTTGTTGACAATCACGGGAAGGTACTGTATAAAAAAATGCCCGATGAGGTATATAGGAAAATGTGATTCAACATGCAAATGTTCAACTGATATAGACACAGCTGCTTGAGAATCAGTAATTGAGTCCGCATTTTGGGTCCCCATTGCAATTTTCAATTTTTACTGATGAAAATTTTCGGAAATAAAGTGGGAATGCAAGAATTTCTCTGGTAAAAATGTCTCGAGAACTACCGGAAATTCACAAATGGAGCACACGACGAACACATGACATTGTCTATAAGCAAACGCGTAAGTCACGGCATTAACGAATAATTTCACCTACATTCATAGTGAAAATTGGTGCCATTTTGTAGCCTGTAACGGCTACAAAATACTGTACACTACTATGTTGCACCAGGGTTTTGCAGAAAATAATTTCATGAACATTTAAATGCGGTCCACAATGCTTATGAATCAGTAAATCCAATATCGTCGCAAGTTATTCTGTATTACTGTTTGGAAACTAACCTGGACTGTATTCTGGGTCAACCTTGCTGACCTGACACCGGATAAGAGACCAGATTTCAACACAGGATTGTGTTCTTTGTTCGCCAAAAGTGGACTCTTTCTGGACGCATCCATGCTCTCATTCGACCTGTCAAAACACAAATAGCATTTAAAATGTGTAACCAGATTGTTCAATACAATTCCGCTGTTTTCCTCAACAGTCACGCGTTTCGGCGTTTTCCGTCTAGCAAAATGAATGAGAAATGTGCCAATCGAACCTGGAGAACTGCTCCTGTTGTCTCCTAGCGGCCTTTTCCAAGGAGCTCTGTTCATCGAGTCTTCTCAACCTGCGCAGATGTCGCACTCTCACGTACACGAACACAGCCACGACGTAGATGAGAGTCACGATCCCGGCGCAGACCCCTATGATGACGTAGTCGCTTATCCCGTCGTCCTCCTCGTCAACGTCATTTTCATCTCCATTGTCTGAAGTAGTGCGATGGCGGACGTGGTCCGCCTCAAAACCGACCCTCAAAGACGAGGACGTTTTCGGCGCCGATGTCAACGTTCCGGCTTGCAAATATGGCGACGACCCTGATAATGTGAATTATTCGCGTTCAGAAATTGTATCCAGAAAATAATCAAGGAAGGAATTTGAGCGCTTCAAATTAATTTTTAGGATTTCCCTTCCTCAGGAAACGCAAAAAAACGAAGAAAGTTTCGCGCGTAATAAAACTAAAGTATTCTTCTTTATTGTTTTTTTTTAATAACGGACATCTGTTGCTTGAGGCTTTCCTACAGTCAATAAAAATGGAATGAGCAGTTAATGAAAAGAAAGACCTCTTCAACCGAATTTTGGATGAAATTCGTTTCTGGAACCAATGAGAGCCATGACAAAAAAATAATGAAAGCCTTAAAATTGATTTCCGCCTCAGTGAATCATCCATTACGTAAGAAATAATACTGCCATTTCTTTGAATCGGTTGGAAAGACTCAGATTTTGGATAGAGAATGATTGAAAATGAATATAATTTTTTCTGGGACTTCAAAACGGCTTTCTCTGTAGATGTATGTATATTTTCAACTTGTGTTATTGCAAAAAATAAGCAATGAGTCAAAGCGTATTCCCGACGAAAGTGCTCCTCTGCAATCTTTCAATGAAAAAAAAAAATATAAGTTCAGTAAAACCAAACGTGTCAAAATGAATCATTCATTAATCATTGTACAGCAGTAAATGTATTCAAAGATTCTTGCAGAAATCCCGCGTGAACAATGCAGGAAATCATGTTAGAAGAAATCTTCCAGATTCTTATAAAAAGGTTATCTTCTTTTTCATCCCCTATTTCTTTTGCAACTCTCAGAATTTATGAATTTCGCTGCCGATTTTTATTCCTTCCCGTGAAAAATAGGCAAATTTTAATCGATATTTACACAAAAGTGTCGAAGAGTGTCACTCCGTAGAAAATCACAGATGAACTCAATAGGAATATTTGGTAGAAAATTTTCTGCAAAAATCTAGTAGCTAATGGAGAGACACAGTTTTTTTGTTGTTGCTAGAAAACATTTTTGTTTTGCTTGATACCGTTCCCATATTATCAGATATACGGGAATTTTAAAACATTTCTGATTGAAGCATAAAATTCAAATAATATAAAAAAACAAAGAATCGCTAAAGGTCCCTGCCGGAATTTCGTTGTGACAATATTTCATGCACAAGTATGCATATAGATGCTTCAGCATATTAAACTGACGCTGAATAGGGTGACATTTACTTGATGCCGAAACCTAAAATGTTACGTCTAGAAGTCTGTACCACTGCAATTAACTTACGTATATTTTTTTTACAGCTACAGACTTTCTTTGAGGAAGAATCTCAGTTCTAAAAAACCGACTCACGAAAATTCTCACAATCGACAAAAGGGTTGGTAATTTCAAAGGAACATACCCATGGATCCTGAGACCCGGAACGCGACACACGGCGTGAAAATGCCATTGTCTTGGCCAGGGTCGTCAGCAGCGTCAGTTATCGCCTCATCCCGACACATCAACGACACTCTCACCAACTTTCCTTCGACAGATGGTCTCAATGAAGGTGGTCCCAACCACTGAAAAAAATAAAAATAAAATGAGGAACAAGTATATAAAAAGTTATTGAGCTTATGCGAAAATTAAAATTTTTTCAACGACATGAAAGTCGGGTGTCTCTTGACGATGCTCATTAGCGCATTCATTGCGCAAGCATCTTAATTATTGTAAGAAGTTCGCAAGATTTCGACAGATTTTTGAGGAAAGTTACGTCCTCTAAAGTTGATCGAACTCAAAATAAAACCACCGTGACTCGGTTTCATGTCCAGAAATTTGCACAAAAAGGTTTCAATAGCACGTATGAAAATGAATTTTCAGGTGACCAAACGAAAAAGAAGTCATTGTTACGTATACATACCAATCAAAATATGCATAATCATGATAATGGCTTCGTTGTAATTTTTGGAAACAAAATTAAATGCCAAGTACAGGAATGATAATCTTTGTTTGATGTGGCCTGAATTATTGAATACTTTCCTTCACCATTGATTCGATGAGGGAATTGTGAATTGGGACCAATAAAGAATCTGAGAAATATATTTGAATGTACTGTACAGTACAGTATTTCAAATGGTTCTTATTATTTATTCTCAGCGCAATTTACTCCGTCATATGATAAAGTATGAATCCCAAATTATCATACCAAGAATTTTCATTTTACATCCATCACTCTTGAGCCGGGAAATTTGAAAATTGCATCTCTCCAACTTATGCAAAACTTCTCCCCGACGCAAATCGCGCAGAAAATCATAAAAAATTCCTAAAAAGTCGTTTTATTTTCTAGCAAAACCGTCAGTCAATTTTTCAATATAAAGTAAAAAAAAAGGAATACAGTATTTCATATAACCTCCAAAAAATTCAAATTGCGGAAAATAATCCCAGATATCGACAGAAAAGCACCAAGCACTGAAGTATCTAATTTTTCTGCAGCCTTGAATTGCAAAGTAGTCTTCAACCCGGGTTCTTAAGTCTTTCTTCCTTCTGTTTTGAATTTCGTGGTTTTAAGAGGGAAGAGTACAAACTTTAAAAAAAATCATTTTCTATAATTTTTCAGTTTTTATTGGATTTTTCCTGCAATCAACATGCACACAGTGGAAATTGACGTCACAATCTTCACGGATAAGGAAACAGAAATTTGCGAGAAACAAAATCGGCGAAAAATGTCCCCAGCATGATTTAAAATTGTCGCTAGATTGCGTTATCTTCGTTGACGGCGATTGGGGAAATGAATTATTCCTATGAAATTTCTTTGAACCAATAAATCGTGTGCAAAAAATGTACTTTCCAAAACATTTATCGTAATCGGAAAAAAGCATTTTTGTTCTGCCAGATAAATCTAATATAATTGGGGAAATGAATTATTCCTATGAAATTTCTTTGAACCAATAAATCGTGTGCAAAAAATGTACTTTCCAAAACATTTATCGTAATCGGAAAAAAGCATTTTTGTTCTGCCAGATAAATCTAATATAGCATACGAAAAAGGCAATTCAATACCTTAGAGAAGCGATTGGGAATTGGCTAATGCTTTGTCTTAAGACCATGTTCTTAATAGACAAACGGTAAAGGTTTGCTAAAAGGAAAACAGTCATGTTAGTATGGGAAGGGTTTTTTTTGCCTCATTAAATTGTGAAGCAATTCGAATCTGGGACCAATATTTCAAACCCAATACGATTTTTCAGTATTCTCATCTACGTTTTCTTTTACTTCTGACAGGAAAAAAATGAGGAACCAGTTGGAAAGGAACCAATCATGATTATTGAACTCAAGCTTTGTCTCTTTTAAAGCTTATGGGGATTAAAACTAAAATTAAATCTGGTTGAATTTGTTTTAAATTTGAATTCGGGTATCTTCGACAAATTACTGGGTTTTAGTCAATAAAATGAGGGCGCGCTTCTTATTCAAGGTATAGGATTTTATCACAGTTTTAAGCCACAAAATCATGATGCTCATCTTATGCAAGGGAAAATGTTACTCAAGTATATTTAGTGTGAGCTCAATTTCTCACAAAATAAATAAAAACATAGGAAATCAGCCTTTTTATTCTGAGAACACATATTCAAGGGGTCACCTTGAATATGTGTTCCTAGTTTTGAAATAATGTTTGTTCAGTTTTTTACAGCAAAATCAGAGAACCCAAATTCGCAGCAAAATTCATCCTCTATTTTCATCTCTGTGAGAACCTCAGAAGACCTTGATTCTCATGTTTCTGATCAAAGCCTTCAAGGCTGCTTTTTACTGCCAAATCCTGTTGCTGTTTTCCATCCTTGAAGGACTGTTTTCCTGTTTTCCCAGATTGGCAAAATTCACTCACTCCGATTTGAGCAATTTGTGTGTGTTGTTCTGCGGTCAATTCTCGCAAGAATCAAAACATTCTTTTTGTACTGGTGAACATCTTGAATTATACCAACTTAATAATAGGGTGAATTTCACCCCGGTCGCAGCCCGACCAAATTCTTGTGTTTTATTTCCTTACATCAACTTATTCTTTTAAAGTTAATTTCAATCTTTATTTGTTGAGGATTTATTCCTCACATTGTCAGCTGATGTGCAAGGAAACCTTCATTGGCTTCCTCTTTGATTTTCTCTCCAACACACTTGTAGTATATATAGTACAATGCTTAAAGAGCCCTTTTTTTTTTTAATGCGGGGGTTTGATTCGATTTAAAGAATACACTACATGTACTGTGCATATGGCTTTGTGCCGATGTTAACGACATCTGTCTGAAATTCTCGCGATCAGTGCTGGTGAACATGACGTCTACAGCGTTTTTTCAAGCATTAAAAGATTTTTCAAGGAAGTTAAAAAATCATAAAATCAATTCTTTTCTTACGAGTGACGATTCGTGCATATTTAATATTCGACCAATAATCGACAGCTGAAATAAAAACGAAAAAAACTTGAAGGACGATTCAAGAGGGAGAATCTTTTTTTGGAATAGTGTGTCTTGTGTGCTTTGTCGGATGAGAACTATAATCCAAACATGTTTGCTGAAGGAATGTAATGTGGAAGTTGACCTTTTGGTTGTTGTCATACGAAAATCATTTGGAATGGATGATCCCCACAGTTTCAGACAATCAATTGAAATTTTCATGCAAATTTTGAAGCATTTTCGGAGCAATGCTGTAATGCACCGCAGAAAATTCTCAAAATGAGCTAAAACGTAGTTAATTTCAAAAATATTTCTCAAAACGAGAGGATCACTATATATGTTGAGATGCACGTTACAATACAGGTGGTACCTTGCAATTTGACCTTAATCCATTGCTGGAAAAGGGTTGAATTGTGGAGTGGTCGAATTGCAAGACACTTAGAAAAATTGAGAAATATAAGCCCAAAAACGAAAAAAAGGGGCCAAAGCAGGTCAAATTCTGGGGCAGGGGTCAAAATGCAACTCAATTTTCCTGCAAATTTGACCGTCAAATTTCAGGAGGTTGAATTACGAGGCATCACCCATACTTGTGCTTATTATGCATGTTATGATAAAACAAAATGAGCATTAATAAAGAAACCTGGGAAAATCCATCACAACGATCACAAAACTTATAAATCACATGAAATTCAGTAAGTTATCATCGGAAAACTCGTCCCATATAACGAACTCACGCTTGCCAAAAATTCGCCAGAAAACGTAAACAAAGAAATGCAGTTTGTTCCAGTACAAACAAAAAAAGATAATTAACTCATGTTTCAGTGGCTCAATAAGAAAACGCGATCCTTACAATAAACTCATTGCGTGGTATATACAGTAGAATGAATTATTATTTTTAGATACATTCGGTCAGCTGCAAAAAAAAAAAAAAAAACGAATTGTTTGTTGCATGAGACACGACTGCTGTACACAAACCGAATACTTCCGAAAAAGAGTGCAGTAGGATCTCGTTATAACGATTTACTCGTTGCGAAAAGTCGTTTTTCGGGTCGCCCTGTCCAATAGAGACAACATTCTTCAAATGACTTTATAACGAATTCATCGCTATAGTGAAGTTTTTTTCTCCTGGTCCCAACAGCTTCGCTGTAACGAGTTTTTTCTCCACTGTAGTTTATTTTTCGAGGCCACACCGTAATTTTGGAATTTGCAGCTTACACAGAAACGAAGTCGCTAAGAAAAAAAAAAGTGCAGAGCTGAGAACGGATGTGTTCTATTTCCGGCGCAATAAGACTCTCGAGAAAAGCCGACAGAATCCGAAACGTGTGTCATTGTGAAGCGGAAAAAGAATCGTCTCATCCCACGAGACAAATCTTGTGCAAATTGGGCCAATGATCGCGAACCGCAAGCACATGGAAAGAAAATGATCCGCACACAGAAAACCCGATTCAAACGCCTCTTTTTTTTTTCGAAAGAGGAAATCTCTCGTCTTTTGTTGCTGTATTCGATTCTTTCTCAGAAGGGATACTTCAACAGTTCTCTCGTCCGACGACTCCATCCCATTTATTTTTCCTTCCTCACCAACAAGGGTTGGCTCAATAGCTTTCCGGGTATAGCTAAAAAAAAGCAATTATTTTTTAAGGCATCGGTACCCAAGTATCTGAAAAAAATTCCTTCAAACCAGATTGAATCATTCAGAAGCTTCTGAATACAGTATTTCCAAATAATTTTCTCTCTCATGAGATTGCCTGTGTTGTTAAGGAGAGAATGCATCCAGAAAAACCCAGCCAAGGTTTTTCCACCTCTTCAAACTTTAATTTAAATTAATAATTATAGTAGATTAAAATATTAATCTAAAAAAACCACGTTTTCAAAAAGCAAAAAATAACCTTAAAAGAGTTTCAAAATTTGATCTGGACAAACAGACAGACAGACAAGAAAGTGAGTTCATAAAAACGTGGTAAAAAGCACTCTACACAAAACCTTCATTGGGAAGAATCACTACTTTCTGTTTATTCCTTCTGTTGTGTCTTGACTCATTTTGTATTTGTGCGCAAATTTCTTTTTCTCACTTGTGCAACAGTGCCTTCAGTATTCCTTGTGAATTGTGTCATTTCTTTGCCATAAAATTACACAATAAATCGATCTGAAAAAAAAGAAGTAGGAACAAGTTGTCCACTTGAAAAAAGGTGGTAACTTGCAATTCAACCCTAATCCATTGCTGGACTACGGTTGAATTTCAAATTGGTCAAATTGCAAGACAATCCATGACATTTAAAAATATAAGTTAAAAAATGAAAAAAAGTGGCCAAAGCAGGTCAAATTTCAGGGCAAGAGTTGATTTGCAAGTCAACGTCCCTGCAAATTTGACCAATGAATTGCCGGTTAGTTGAATTGCAAGGTACCACTTGTATATGCTTGTGCCTTCATCATCTGTTCTTGTAATGGGTTCCATTAGTACCCAAAAACTCAGGCGCATTTATTTTAAGTTGATGTGGTATCGATTTTTTTTTAATTCAATATGATTGCATTAATCCACCCTTTAAGTAAAAACAAAAATTTCTCCAAAACACATGCTAAAACATATTTTGAGGTTTGAAGAGTGTTGACTCATGTCCAAACCTGACCGTATTTCATTTTTATTAATGTGCCTTAATCGTTGTTCTTTTGTTGGGCTCTCTTAATGCCCAAAAACATGTTATACAAGCCAAAGCATTTATTTGGCATAGCAGAAAATATGTGGATCCCGGAGAAAGGACCCTACTGTTTTCTTGAATACCCGTTTTGCCTTGTTCAGCCAGTGTGATATTTGTCTGCCTGGTTTTCTCCCGTTTTATGCATGCCTTAAATGATTTGAATTGTTCCCAAGAAAATTATCTTCCATAAGAACACGTGTAATTCAACCCAATGGATTAATCTGACGTAGCAAAGGAGAAAAGCGTGGGCACTTGTGAAAGAACCCTTTTGTTTTCATGAGTCTCTTTCATCTCGTTTTGCTACTGTGATTTTTTTTTCGACCTGGTTTCGTCCCTTAGAAAAGAAATGCCTCGCAGAATGAGTTATTCGCATATTTCCCAAGAATCATGTCTCATATGCGGTAAAAAAAAAAACACATGTAATACAGCCAAACCTCTCGAAGTCGAACGTCAAGGGACCAGCAAAAAAAAATCCACTTGAGGAGGTTTCGACTAACTTAGAGGCTCGAGTTGTCGAGGTTGAACAACTGTACTGTACAACCCAACGGATTTCATCTGACATATAGCAGAAAATCTGTGGATACTTGTGAAAGAACCCTCTTTGATTTCCTGCGTATCCCTTTTGCCTCGTTTCGCCAGTGTGATTTTCGTCGGCCTGGTTTCGACACAGTTGCAATCGTGCGGAAGAAAACGGCGACTGTGCGATTTCCGCTAATGAATCAACGGCCGAGAGTCCTTTTGGCTTTCTCGGATTTCTTCTCTGCCGGTGGGGGGGGGGGGTTTTCCACGTTTATCCGCTGGCTGACCGAAATTGAGTAAGAAATAAAATAGAAAAAAAAATATGCCGCGGAAAACGTGTTCGGAAACCGTAAATTTTTGTTCTTAGACTCTGTATATCCTTCACTTTGATGGCTGTTCATTGATCGGAAATGTTGCGAGACTTTCCGGAGAAAGCGCGTGACGCGGAGCGATCGGACGAAATGCTTCTTTTGCGTTCCCGATCATAAAAAAAATATTTTCTCTCGTTAGATCATCAAGAAGTTTAAACTAAGAACCATTCAGGGGGAAATCCGTCTTTTAAAATGTTTGCAGATGGGAAAAAGATGGTTGTCCAAGTTCCGAGCGGCTTAAAATGACAGTGAGACTTAATCAGGAGCTAAAATGTTTTTTTTTTATATAGAAAGGAAATGAATGACGCAATTTTGAATTGAGCCACTGTACGTAATACAGCTGATTATCTTGAATGAATTACTTGAACATTTTTGGAATTTCAGAAATATCATGAATTTGTTTCCAAAAGTGCTTATTTTTTAAAAACAATTTTCCAAGAGCATTGAATTTGTTTGGCTTCAAATGACAGCAAGGCTCAACAAAGAGAGCTACAATTTAGTTTCTTATTAAGAGGGGAAATGGATGTACAGTAATTTTCAACTTTCGCCACTGCTGATGAACTGAAGCTCTTGAATAAAGTATTTGGAAACTTTCTGAATTATATAAATGTCGCTATACCATGTTTCAAGCAACTTGCTTACTTTGTGAAACAATTTTCCGACAGCATCGGAATTGCTTGCGAAGTTTAATTTAAAGTTTTAAATGACGTGTTCTTCGCGTCCACGAAATCATGAATAATTCTTGTGCAATTTGTAAGCACATATCGAGGCGCAAAAACTTTCCAGCGGTAGTAGCTGGAATCCAGGAAACTCGTCCAATTTGAATATTTATCGAGAAGTTCGCCGTGCGACATTTATTTTTTTAAAGTTCAGGATGTTTCGTCTCCGTAATTTTCAGAAGTTTTTGTAAAATTTATTTCCCGTGGGATGACGCGAAAGGAAAACGTAGACGGCACTGATGAAGTACTTCCGGCTAGACTCAGAACTTTCCCGACATGCAAAAAATATCTGCTTTCATCACTTGAAAACGAGAGGTCGGCGTGCTTGAAGAATTCTCCTTTTCTCCTCTTCCTTTTTTTCTCATTTTAAACTAAAATTAAGGTTACACACGAAAGACGATCAGCATTCATCAGCAGATACCAGTCAATCTCAAAGACTCAGACCTGGTTTACACAGAGCGAACGTGAGAATGGGATTTTTGAGTTGATTGCAGCATAGAAAATGTGAGAAAACAGCAGAGGTATAAATATATATATACTGTACTGTAACTACAAATGGGGAAAATAAAACGGAAAAGAGGATGAATGTAATCATAAATTTGCAACGCCATCAGCGCAGAATCGGAAGATCGCCGGTGTTCCCTTTCATGATTTAGATTCGTACCTTTTTCCGTCCCCTGAAATTTGGCACACGAAAATGTAAATTCGCGAAAAATTGATCACCTTTTTTGAAAAAAGCCGGAATATCATTTGAGAAACTGTCGAATTTTATTCGAAAGCAATTGGACTTGAAGCATCCGCATACAGTAACATGAGAATGTCTGTAATTTCTTTTGATAGGCTCGCGAGCGTCGCGCTCGGTAAATTTGAATTGGAGTGAAATTATTTTTATTGATCAAAAATGCAGGATTCTTTGAATATTCCCCATGCAAGACTTTTTATGATTTCTGCTTTCTAAAAATGGCTGATAATGCTCCAGGAATTTCTGTCTTGGTCCCAGTCGCCTTTGATTGATTTTCCAGCCGCCAAAATAAGCCATTCAAAGCTAATTTCTTTGCTAAGACGTATATGATAATATTTTCGATCGAGTTGACTAATTTTTCTCTTCACGATGTTCCTCTGTAATTCACCGCAGCCATGACGATTAAGAGAAACCGACAAATTCTGGAGAGCAGAATGAAGTTTTCGGGACCCTTCGTTTTTTTTCGCATTCGATTTCATGAACATCAATTTTGGTCCTTCATCTTCGATTATAATTTTTAAAAATTTAGTCATTCTTCTGCAATTGCATGATAAATATATTTTTCAAATATTAAAAGCAGAAACTGTTTGAATGAAATGGCTGAACGAAAGTCATCTCCGGGATATAATTTCTCAGAAATGTATGCTGGAAAGTTCCTGTTTTTAATTTCATATAACTGACGATTCGTCTGGTATTTTTTTGTGTTTTCCGCGTGATTGAGAAACACTTTTCGAAATTCAGAGCAGTTATTTGAAAGTTGGGAAACCTCAGTCCCAGGCAAGTTCACGATCCTTTCGCAATGCCAGGTCACAATGAAAAAAAAAAACTAGCATTTAATGAGGACACTTTTCAACAATGACGATCATTTAGACAGAGAGAAGTATAGAGTAAATGCCCAAATTCTTCTCGTTTCGTTTCTGTCCCTTTTTTTCCAGCATTTTTCTTCAGATCATCGGAAGAAGGCTTCGCTAGCACAAGTTTTTTTCCGCGCTTGTCCCAATTATTAATGATTTTTCGTGGAATAAAAGTCTTCCTTTCTCCGCCCCACTTCCAAAAGTTCTTCCGGTTAATGTTGAAAATAAAACAAGTTCCTTCAGGTACGTGGAAAGGGAAAATTTCCTGACCTGTAAAAAGGTATTGTCGAGGTCCCTGTAAAGTCGGAAAGGGGGTTCGGAATTCCTCGGGTCCAGGAGGGCGAACCAGTGAGACCCGCTGAGAATCTGGGCCTCGGTCACAGCACACACCGGCGCCTTCACAACTTTCCCGCCAGGCTGAACATCTGCAACATCCAGGCATAGAGGTCAAAATAACGACAAGAAAAAAAAGATTATGAAACAACTTGAGCCGGAATTAGGTGAGCAAGTGTATACTATTTGAACATGCATAATTAATGAATCCCTGATTGGACAGAATTCCGCTGGAAAATACTGTATATAGTCAATGAGTGGAATTGAAAGGGGTCCGAACGTCTAATTTTCTTCTTATTTCGTGACCTTTCGAAAACATTTTGTTAATAACTCGAAAATTGATGGCTAATGAAACAATGGCTGGACAGAATTTCAAAAGTGAGTCGTTTATTGTGACTAGAGCGCAAAATTTGTCTCACTTCTTGAAATCTATTTTTATTACCTTTCTTTTGTCAACGGATAGGTATACTTTAAAAATTTCCTACTCTCTCTTCATATAATATTATGAGTTTATGACCCTTGTGGTCAACACTAGATTTCAAAAGTTTCGAATCTTTTGCCATCTAACGTAATGATTTTTTCGGAGAATTGTTGAACACAACTTCAAAATGGTTGACCAATGAAACCCTAGCTGGACTGATGGACAGAATTTCAATAAAAATCGCCTGTGCCTAGAATCAAACATTTCTCAACCTTCTTGGAATGAAATTTTATGACTTCTCTGCAGAGATTATGATTTGAATTCAAAAGTTTCGAACCCTCTCTAGTAATTGAATTGTTTGTCCTTTTGAAAACGTTTCGTAAATGCATTTAGTAACTTGAAAATAGATGACAGATGAAGGCTCGGTTTTCAAGAATTTTTCGAGAAAATAGTCTATATTATGCCATCAATTCAAAAATTTTCGACCTTCTGGTCATCTGATATCCGGATCTTTCTGTGGTCAACGATTAGAATTCAAAAATTTACGATTAACTTGTATAATTTTACGACCTTTCGAAAAAAATAAATGACTATATTGAGAGACTGGTTGGAAAAAATTCCGCCAGAGAATAGTCAATGATCAATTTCCAGAGGTTTCGAACGCCCTTATCTAATTTTAGAAATAAATCCAAAAAAAATAATTTTAAAAGCAGGAAAACCTTTTTCTGCGCAGTTCATGGATAAATTATGAAAACCGTACTAGTCTCGCATATGTTTATCCTTGGGATTATTCCTTGCATTTTCCTTAATGGTAAATCTATTCCACGGAATAACGTAAAATAAGTCGCTTTTATGCAAATGAACCAGAGCCAGTACGATAGAAAAAGTAAATTGATAAATTTGAAATAATTATGAGCAATCTTCAGCATGTCGCCAAAGGTAGAGCTGATCATCCAGGAAAAGTTAGAAGAAAAGCTAAAATCTTTTAAAGTTTAAAGGTAACAATTCCAAATCCTGATTTTTTGCAAGATATCATCACATTTCATAATTATTTCATGACTAACCGTAGACGATGAAATAACATACCGACTAATAACCACTCTCATCGTAGCACGAAAATTTACTCACTGCTTCATTAATTTTCGAAATCACCTTATTCAGCAGGCTTTTTTGTATTTGAGATTGTGAGTGCACAAAACAATCTTGTGTCATAAAAATTGGATAGTTTGTTACCTGCTAAAGCAATTCTAGAGTTCGGGTGAATTCCTTCAAATTAAAAAAAATGCAGTATCATAATATTTCAAAATTATTCATGACTAACCCTAGACATACGTTGAAATTGAAACCCTGCAAATCGTCAGTCTGCTCTCGGAAAAGGAAAATTCACTCACTATGCTTCAACAATTCCAAAATCATACTTCAGCAAGCTTTCTGTAGATGTGTGCAAAAAAAAACAAGAGAAAATCTTGTGTTATAAAAACGATCAAGCTGAAGTTACCTGCCAAAGCGATTCTAGAGGTCGGGCAAATTCGTTCAAAATTTTTATGAAATATCATAATGTTTCAAAATTATTCATGACGAACCCTGGACATAAAATTGAAGCTCTGCAAATCGTCAGTCTCCTCTCGGAACAGGAAAATCCACTCACTGCTTCAATAATTTTCGAAATCACATTTCAGCAAGCTTTTTTTCTTTGTTTTTTAGTGCAAAAAAAAACAATGTCGTGTCATAAAAAAGGTGCAGTTCAAGTTACCTGCCAAAGCGATTCTAGAGGTCGGGCGAATGAGTTGTCCTTCGAGAGGCAGGATGACAAGCGGAATGCTTTGTGTCCGGGTCTCGTCCATGAAATCCGCCATCTCGCATTCTGCAAGAGGGAAAATAATGGCATCATTTTCCGTTTGATCTTTTTCCAGTGCCATAAAAGCGGAAGCAATCCCGATTCACCCGCATATTAAAATACTTGTTCCCCGCGGGGAAACTGGAATGACATTCAAAGGCCACGGCAACATTATACTGTAGCACCGTTTTCATGCTTTCTGCTCCATGCAAGCAGCGTGAGTATATGCGCGAA
>CAJPEX010002081.1:31507-44478 GCA_905338405.1 Notodromas monacha
TCCTTCAGGTACGTGGAAAGGGAAAATTTCCTGACCTGTAAAAAGGTATTGTCGAGGTCCCTGTAAAGTCGGAAAGGGGGTTCGGAATTCCTCGGGTCCAGGAGGGCGAACCAGTGAGACCCGCTGAGAATCTGGGCCTCGGTCACAGCACACACCGGCGCCTTCACAACTTTCCCGCCAGGCTGAACATCTGCAACATCCAGGCATAGAGGTCAAAATAACGACAAGAAAAAAAAAAGAAGATTATAAACAACTTGAGCCGGAATTAGGTGAGCAAGTGTACTATTTGAACTTGCATAATTAATGAATCCCTGATTGGACAGAATTCCGCTGGAAAATACGGTATATATAGTCAATGAGTAGAATTAAAAGGGGTCCGAACGTCTAATTTTCTTCTTATTTCGTGACCTTTCGAAAACATTTTGTTAATAACTCGAAAATTGATGGCTAGTGAAACAATGGCTGGACAGAATTTCAGAAGAGAGTCGTTTATTGTGACTAGAGTGCAAAATTTGTCTCACTTCTTGTCATCTATTTTTAGCACCTTTAATTGTCATCGAATAGGTATACTTTCAAAATTTCCTACTCTCTCTTTATATAATATTAAGAGTTTATGACCCTTGTGGTCAACACTAGATTTCAAAAGTTTCCAACTTTTTGTCATATAACGTAATGATTTTTTTGGAGAATTGTTGAACACAACTTCAAAATGGTTGACCAACGAAAACCCGGCTGGACTGCTGGACAAAATTCCGATAAAAATCGTCTGTGCCTAGAATGGAAAACTTCTCAACCTTCTTGTACTGTAATACAATTGCATGGCTTTTCTGCAGAGATTATGATTTAAATTCAAAAGTTTCGAACCCTCTATATTTGTCATTGAATTGTTTGTTTTTTGAAAACGTTTTGTAAATGCATAGTAACTGGAAAATGGATGACAGATGAAGGCCCGATTTGAAAGAATTTTGCGAGAAAATAGTCTATATATTCAGAAATTAGACCTTCTAGTCATCTAATTCCATGATCTTGCTGTAGTCAACGATTATAATTAAAAAATGTACGATTAACGTGTATAATTTTACGACCTTTCGGAAAAAAATAAATGACTATATTGAAAGCCTGGTTGGAAAAAATTCCGCCAGAGAATAGTCAATGATCAATTTCCAGAGGTTTCGAACGCCCTTATCTAATTTTAGAAATAAATCCAAAAAAATTATTTTAAAAGCAGGAAAACCTTTTTCTGCGCAGTTCATGGATAAATTATGAAAACCGTACTAGTCTCGCATATGTTTATCCTTGGGATTATTCCTTGCATTTTCCTTAATGGTAAGTCTATTCCACGGAATAACGTAAAGTCTCTTTTATGCAAATGAACCAGAGGCAGCACGATAGATAAAGTAAATTGATAAATTTGAAATAATTATGAGCAATCTTCAGCATGTCGCAAAAGGTAGATTTGATCATGCAGGGAAGAGAAAATCTTGTGTTAAAAAACGATCAAGCTCAAGTTACCTGTCAAATCGGTTCTAGAGTTCGGGCGAATTCCTTCAAAAATTTTATGACATATCGTAATATTTCAAAATGATTCATGTCTAACCGTAGACAGCATACGCTGAAATTGAAACCCTGCAAATCGTCAGTCTCCTCTCGGAACACGAAAATCCACCCACTGCTTCAATAATTTTTGAAATCACATTTCAGCAAGCCTTTTTTTGTTTTTTTAGTGCAAAAAACGATCTTGTGTCATAAAAAAGGCGTATAGTTCAAGTTACCTGCCAAAGCGATTCTAGAGGTCGGGCAAATTCCTCCAAAATGTTTATGAACTGTTATAATACTGTACTTCAAAATTATTCATGTCTAACCCTAGACATAAAATTGAAACTCTGCAAATCGTCAGTCTCCTCTCGGAACAGGAAAATCCACTCACTGCTTCAATAATTTTCGAAATCACATTTCAGCAAGCTTTTTTTGTTTTTTAGTGCAAAAAAACAATGTTGTGTCATACAAAAGGTGTAGTTAAAGTTACCTGCCAAAGCGATTCTAGCGGTCGGGCGAATTCCTTCAAAATCTTTATGAAATATCATAATATTTCAAAATTATTCCTGACTAACCCTAGACATACGTTGAAATTGAAATCCTGAAAATCGTCAGTCGTCTCCTCTCGGAACAGGAAAATCCACGCAGTGATTCAATAATTTTCGAAATCAAATATCAGCAGGCTTTTTTATTTTTTAGTTAAAAAAAAAAACGATCTTGTGTCAGAAAAAAGGCGTGTAGTTCACTTTACCTGCCAAAGCGATTCTAGAGGTCGGGCGAATGAGTTGTCCTTCGAGAGGCAGGATGACAAGCGGAATGCTTTGTGTCCGGGTCTCGTCCATGAAATCCGCCATCTCGCATTCTGCAAGAGGGAAAATAATGGCATCATTTTCCGTTTGATCTTTTTCCAGTGCCATAAAAGCGGAAGCAATCCCGATTCACCCGCATATTAAAATACTTGTTCCCCGCGGGGAAACTGGAATGACATTCAAAGGCCACGGCAACATTATACTGTAGCACCGTTTTCATGCTTTCTGCTCCATGCAAGCAGCGTGAGTATATGCGCGAACTATTTTCACCATGCCTCAATGTGCAAAATTCACGGAAATGAAAAACTGAACTGAATTTTCGCGCAGTTTTTCAAAATCATTCCGTGCGACGCCAGCAAATAATTTTTTCTCGGACTGAGACGATGAGAAATTATTTCCACGCAAAGGAAAATTAGTCAAGAATGGATCGTGTTTTTTATTGTTGCAAAACTGATATTCCCAAATTTTGAAAACCTTTGTGTAAAACTTTGAAAGATTACCTATGCACATTCATTCGAGATTGCCAGTAAGTGCATGGGAATTATTCTCATTCCCTGATTAGACTCATAAAATTATGAATAAATAGGCAAATAATGCCACTAAGCATAAAGCTTATTTGAGTGATTCAAAATTTAATTCACAATTTAGCAGCATTTTGGATATATTTTACGAAGTCGGACGAAAGGTAATATTAACAACAACTGAACTATTTTAAAAGGAAGCATCCATTCAACAGCAAAAAAATTCTGACTGAGTAATTTCTCAACCTTAATAAAGTGGAAAACCTTGGGTTTTTGAAAAATGCCGAATTCAGAAACCAGTTTTCAAAGCTTTTCACTTCTCCCCGAAAGGAGAAGAGCCAGGCACACAACGTGTTTTTTGGATATGAAATCAAGATTTGCTAATTTCCCTCATCAGAATTCTCAACTTCACTATGGAGATGGAGCTATTCAAAGCGTCGAAATGTTAGTGCATGTAAAAACTTTTTTGAAAAAAAATGAATTTCACAATTTCGAGAACAGTTTGAACGTGTATTGAGTTCGTTTAAATATTGATG
Source organism: Notodromas monacha (assembly GCA_905338405.1). Lineage (NCBI taxonomy): Eukaryota > Metazoa > Arthropoda > Ostracoda > Podocopida > Cyprididae > Notodromas > Notodromas monacha. The sequence continues at coordinate 34,910 of CAJPEX010002081.1, forward strand.
CTTCTGTCTGCGGATTTATCCAAATGGAATCCTTCAACGATTAATCAGCAAAATTACGAAGGAATTATTTCTGCACACCGTAAAAATGAAAAAGGAAATTTTTTCTTTCTCGGTTTAAGGAAAGATTCAAAGATTTGAGGAAAAAATTCGAGCTTTTTTTGAAGAAGCTCAAAAAAGTCGTCAGTGTGGAATTAAAATACCTCTATAGATTCGTTACATTGCAATGAGACGGGAGATTGCTGAATGAAATTGATTTTTTTCATAAACCCGACCATGAACTACCTCACACAAGTGAAACCACAATATCTCAAAAAATTCTGTGCGCGAACAATTTCAAGCAAGCTACTGAAACGGAAAATCTGCCCTTGTTTTATATCTCCCCCCCCCCCCATCCCACCGCATCCTCAAAATCACGATTCGCCCGGAAACTAGACGAAGCAGAAAACCAAAATAAAAAAGAATAAGAATTTCGAAAAATAATATATATCTAGATCAACTGGTCATGCGTAGAAACCGAATCCCGAAACCGCAAGAACACAGTGAGCGTCCCTGTAGACCCGTGTTTATCCACCTGCACGCATCCGGGGGAAGGCAAAGGAAGAAAACTGCTGTGCTGGGCTCATCATCACGAAAATCTCTTTTCCCGAGATAATCGCACGCCAAAAAAAAAGAGCATCGAAATACCAGACAAAGAATCGGAAGAAATGATACCGTTATATATGTCGGATATAAATTATTTTTCTTTCCTTCTCTCGGGAGCGACCCTGAATAAGAAGATAAATATGCCAGGTAATCGTTATATGCGGGCTCACTAAAGGGGCGAGGCAAAAGTTCTGAAACTCATGTGGAGGAGAGAATGCAGTGAGCAGAACCCAGTGAAGATTTTTTTTTACCTCTGCAAACTTAAATTTTGATCCAGAATTTTTTTTTACACAACCTTCCTTGTGAAGGATCACATACTAAAATCTTTTTATTTATTCCTTCTTTATCTTCACATATTTATACCTATGTTTGGATTTTGATTTGTATACAAATTCAATTTACTCGCATCTGTAGTGTTTTATGTGAAATGATTCATTTCTTTTACATCAAATTATAGCAATAATTCATTCTGAAAAAAATTCGGAACATATATTCAAGGTGTCCCTTTGAATATATTTTCTTGATTTCAAACCAGCTGATTGCCTCTGTTTCTACCACTGTGCCTTCATCATACTTTTTTGTCGGGTTTCCACTAATTTTCATCAACTCAGGCATATTTGTGATTTCAGTTGATGTGGTTGCAATTTTTAAAATTTCATTTCATTTCACGAATCCATCCTTCATGTGAGAACAAGATTTTCTAAAAAAAACACATCCTGAAAACATATCAGTAGGGTTGAAGAGTGTCTCCTGGTGTCAAAACCCGCGAATGAACTGCAGAATAAGACTGCATTCTAGTTTAAAAAGAAAAAAACACAATTAAATCTGCAATAATTTCAATCAACAAACGAAAGTTTTCCTGATTTGAGGGGTATGGTAATATAATTTTTTTTTCAGTTTTTAGACTGCTGGAGAAAGTTGTGTCATCAGGGTTTTTCTGTCAGCAAAGATCCTTTGATATTTTTCTAGAATAGGCGAAACAACGAATTCATTCTTGAAATGAAAAAAAAAATAATAATCTCCTGCGCTCAGCTGTGATATACAGTATTTTTGAGAAACAGATCTTTAAGCGAGTGTATTCATGTCCTTCACTGAAAGTTTTATAAAAGCAGACGAGATAATGAAATATCTGAAGTCTGTAAACAGACTTCAGATACAGTAGTCTGAAAACTTTTGAAAAGCCTTTCTAATGTTTCATTCGTGATGGGGATTTAGGAAAATTTCCTCTTCCGTCTGCTCCCGAATCACGACTAAACGGAAATCCTTGAGAACGTGTTAAGATTTCCATCATTCCATCATACACCATTTCAAGAACTTCCGGTCATTTTGTGCCCCCTCCCCACTCCAACCTTCACGCCTAGATCATCGAATGCATAAAAAGGGATTTTAAATGCTTCCGTGAAAAAATAAAGGGCAAATTGACTTCCAAATTTTAACCCCACAAAAACTGACGAGTACGCCCATCGAATTCCAAATCACTTAGTGACCTTTACTTTACATGAACCCATTTTCCAACTTATTGTTCCGGTATTTTGGAGAGTACGAGTGCTTCCATTAGGTTTAAATACTGTATATTTGTTTCCGGTTTTTGAAAGAAAATCTCCCAAGTAAGTGAGAACTTCAAAGACATAGTATTCCTTCTATAATTGCACCTATCTGCAACAGTTCAATAAAGCTTAATTTTTACGAAATTCATTCACTGAAAATTTGGGGGGGGGCGAAAAACTAATGGTAGGTAATGGATGGAGAATACCAGTGACATCTACCCGCACGAAAGCACTTCTGCATGGGAGCGGACAAAGAGAGAATGCATTACAGCACAGTATATGAATTCATCCAGACTATTCTAAAATGATTTTTGTTTAGCGATGATTTGGAATGGCGTGTCAATTCAAAGGTGTAGGTAAGCCAGTGATAGAACAAGAAAAATAGACACAGTACTGCGATTTCTCCAATTAAAAACTCAATTTGTTACGATAATTGGCACATAGTTTGATTATTCTCAAGTGACCATGACAGATTTTTAACTTCACTAGCATTCGGCTAGCGGATGTTAAAAAAAATCTGCTTCTTCGTTGCACTAATTGGATTTATTTTCCATAATTTAAATGGAAATCGAGCACACTCTCGTAAAGCTCGTTCAACCCTTGATTAATTTCATTTTTCCCTTTGTGGGTGATCAATATTTTGAAACTTTTTTTTCGTCTGCCTGGCATTAAAAAATTCTCAAGTAATTTATGACAGATGTTTTATTACGTCATTCATTGGACAAATGCGCGTAGGAGTACGAACCCAGAGGCACTTTTTGTGCGAGAAAGATTCATCATATTTTCTGAGCTGGTTTGCATTTCTTTTTGCCTGATGTATTGTAGTCTGTTGCCTATAAATTATTTAAAAAAAGGCTTCTATAAATATTTCCTGATCTCCCTACCGCATTCTTGGCTGACAGTTTCCACGTTTCTCCATTTCCCCGAGCTTATTTTCCCATAAAGTTCCCGGCGAGAACAAGTGAAAAATGCAGCTGGAATGTTTATGGTCCCCCAAATCAACGCCGTTCGTCATTTGGGGGGGGGGGGGCGAAAAACTAATGGTAGGTAATGGATGGAGAATATCAGTGACATCTACTCGCACGAAAGCACTTCCACATGGGAGCGGACAAACAAAGAATGCGTTACAGTACAGTATATGAATTCATCCAGACTATTCTAAAATGATTTTTGTTCAGCGATGATTTGAAATGGCGTGTCAATTCAAAGGTGTAGGTAAGCCAGGGATAGAACAAGAAAAATAGACACAGTACTGCGATTTCTCCAATTAAAAACTCAATTTGTTACGATAATTGGCACATAGTTTGATTCTTCTCAAATCACCATCACAGATTTTTAACTTCACTAGCATTCGGCTAGCGAATGTTTAAAAAAAATCTGCTTCTTCGTTGCACTAACTGGATTTATTTTCGACAATTTAAATGGAAGTCGAGCACACTCCCTCGATTAGTTTCTTTTTTTTTAATGTGGGTGATCAATCTTTTGAAACTTTATTTTTCGTCTGCCTGGCATTAAAAAATTCTCAAGTAATTTATAACAGATGTTTTATTGCGTCATTCATTGGACAAATGCGCGTAGGAGTACGAAACCAGAGGCATTTTTTGTGCGAGAAAGATTCATCATATTTTCTGAGCTGGTTTGCATTTCTTTTTGGCTGATGTATTGTTGCCTGTTGCCTATAAATTATTTAAAAAAAGGCTTCTATAAATATTTTCTGATCTCCCTACCAGTAAGAACCGACTGTCAAAGGTGCAAAGAGGTAAAGGGGCTCGAATAAAAGGGTATTTCAAGGGCCGCTCTTGTTCACTTTTTACGTCGACCTTACAAATACCAGGGGGTTTAGTTGCGGCAAGCAGAAGAATCTGTTCCTCGCCGAGTCCCAACATAATCGTCAAGCAGCACGCAAGAACTAAAACTCAAACGCGAAGTGATTTCGTTCTCTTTCTCCGACCAACAGAATTAAGGCCAAGCATCCGCTTTATTTCTCTTCTCATTGTCTTGAGCTGTTTGATGCTCTCTATATTTATTTGTATATATATTCATGTCGAACAACCAGGAGCCGGAAACGCCAGTCAAAAGACGGCAGCAAAAACGGAAGAGAAACTTTCGCGACAAAGCGTTTGCGCGTATCTCGACCACGACGTGCGGTTGCTACTCCGTGGCGGTCCTCAAATTCCAGTCAACTGGGCTGGGCTCCAGTCGAAAACCGGACTAACTTTTTTTGCGCTCGCCGTCTACTTTCCCTTCCTTACTTTCACCCTACGCGGATTTCTTCCGAAGTTCTCGATTTTTCCTTTTTTTTAAATCACAAGCTACTGTACCATCACAACTACTGACAGGTGCACAATTTTTCCAACTTTTAATCTGAAAAACAATTTGTTTTTTCCAGAAATTAAGGCAACTAATTAGTAGTGCCGGACGCAGAAATAAACTAAGCCTAAAATTTCGTCCTTTTGTTTTTTTCGAGAGATAAGAAAAATTGAATGAATGCTTCTGTGAACAAATTTCAGTGATACTTTGAAAATTGATCTCCAGAAAACTAAAGAAAAGGAGACTGCAAATTGAAGAAACGTATTTTGCTAACTGACGTGTGCATTCGGATCATTTAACGCCTACATTTTTCTCCTGCCGTTTTTTCGATCAAAGAAAATTTGAATAAATACTTTTGCGAGGAAATTGCAATAATTCTTCAAAAAATAATCCCCGAAAACCAAGGAATATATGGAATCTGTCAAATGAAAATAGTATTCGCTCGCTGGCTACTTTTGAATCAATCAAAGGCGCGCAGAAATAGGACAATAACATGGAAACATCACAAGATGACGTAAAGAAACCGCGTGTCATCTTTTCCCTCAGTAATGTTCACGAAAAAATCCACGTCCTACGAAATCGTAATAATGCTGCCAGATTCATGAAATAATTGCACGAAGGAAAATTGTGAGAATTTTAATTTTAGGAATATTTTCAAAAATTGTGCACCAATGCCTGGGATATTTAGTAAATTTTCAATTGTTCGGAGACCTTCAGTGGCAATTGCATGAACTTTCGAAAAAGCCGCACTGCAATTACGGAAACAACTTTTCCTTCTCTGGCGAGATTTTTGTAAAGAAAAAAAAAAGTGGGGCTTGAACTCGGGTCACGGCCCTGAATTTCTTGACAGGTCACGCGTCGTCAGCTCGCTCAAACGATTCCTTTCATTGCTGATAATTCAACTGATTTCGAGCAATTTACACGAGAAGAAATCTCGACACGGAACAATGAAAAGAAAAGTTGACACCTGGAATCTCTGATTTCGCTCGGAAATAATTCACGGGAACTCAGAAGAAAATGATGCAGGAAATAATTCCCTTCCCGAAAGATTGACAAAACGGAAATGTAAAAAACGAGAGAAAAAAAAAGCGGGACCACATAGCAACAGGTGATGAATGATGTTGCCATTTTTTGATGTCCTCTTTCTGCATTCTCACGAGTACTGTACTGTGACTCGGATTTTTATTCATGAAAATAAAACTCTATAGAGTTCGGGACAGGCAAGTTTAAAGCTGTGTTCTAATTTCCTTGACCTGCATTTTTCTGCCGGTTTTTTTTTTTCTAAGACTACTTACTACTACGACACATTGACAAAAAAGTGCGTTCTTATTTTGCCGTTATAAGAGTAACTTTAAACGGGAAAGCTTCACAAGTTTCACCTTTGTAAAAAGGAACAGGCTCCGATCGTTTCCCTTGTTTCAATTATAATAATAATAAAAAAACGCAGTCAAGAGAAACTCAACACTTCTTTCGAGAGCAATTTTCTTCGCTCACTCGAGGCAACATCGAAGCCGGAAACGAGGTTAATTTGTTTATTCAAATCCAGCTGCAGTTCATTATTTATTTCCCCGTCTTTTGCTCCTCTTCATGAGCACATAATCATCCGAAGAAAGAAACGTGGGCGAATGCTCAGGCAATGCTTTGCTGCAGCCATTACTGTTATTAGGGCCCTGTTTGACAGAAACAAAAACGAGAAGAGAAACCTTTTGAATCGTTGCGCGGGAAATTGCCTTCGAAACGGGGCAGGCTTCTTTCCATCTACTTGTTTATATTTTTTATTTGTTTTCCTTTCTTCAGCATTTGCCTTTTTTTATTTCTTGAGGGTGCCAGCATATCTGGCTGGGTGCCCTGCAAATTTTTGGAGTACGAAAGGCCACCAGTTATTTTCATGAGATTTGCTTGGGAGCATTTGATGGTTTTACTCCCTAAAATTCCTCATATTCTTCTTAAACCTGACTATTAGAGGTAGTAAAAATAATCTGTACTTCAGAGGTCATCCTCATCTGATGATGCTCAAATCAAATGGATTTTTTTGTGGAAAGAAATTTCTCAAACACCATCGTTAACACTTTCACGCACCAGCATTGGTTCATGAACACTTGTTTCAAGAATTGCGGAATTTAAAATCGTTCTGAAATCTAGGTTAACTGAATTGGTCTTGGTCATCTAAAGGAAAAATAATGAAAATTGCAATGTTTGATGGCTTCTTGAACTTGAATTTAATTGTCACTTACTCAGGATGAAACAAAGAAAAGACAATGTGTTGAAGTGCAACCCACGAAAATCAAAGAAGTTTGTGTTGTCTGAGGTTCAATTTTTATTAATTTTGCAGAATCCAAGTTCATCAACATATTTAAAATTAGTAAATAATCGCGTTGATCGGAATATTCCAAGCCTAACGATTGTGTCCGAAAATACGGATCTCCGTAATTTTATCGATGGCAAAAGGGTCTAAGAGTTTTGAAAAATATGGAAAGTGAGTAAAAATTTGCGCAACCCAGAGCTAAATTTGAATAATTTTTTCAAGAAATAAACAGAGCCTTGCTTCAAGTTTTTTTGTTTATTACGATCGTAGTTTCAAAGATTCTGAATTCTTAAATCGCCTTCTTTCCCGAATTAGGTCATTTTAAATTACAGACACATTGTTTAAAGATACTCGTCCGAAATTTCATCTAAACATGTCAGGTCTCAGTTCAAGACGAGCTTTATTTTGTCAGCCAAGAAATTTGTACCCGCACGCAATTATTTCAGCCATGGCAAGGTTCACCGCCTTTTACTTCCAAAAAATTCGCTCAAGGCCCAGGAAATGGGCAGCGAATTTCCAGGACTTTGCACTTGATGACCGCCAAAAACCAACGGGTCGGTATTTGCGGACGGGTAACCACGAATAACGGTTCAACAATCGAACCGAATCACGATGATTTCATGCGAGAGGTCAATGGTCTCGTGAAATTCAGCAGTTCTGTGGCTGAAAATTCCCATCACAACATGTATTTGCTGGTGATTCAGAAAAATATTGCCTTTTCTTATGACTTCTGAATCTTTTCGTCGCTTTTAATTATCGTTCATCCGGAGTTCTGGGCATTTTCCAGTAATTAGACTGAAGTATATGCATCACATGATCAATCTGATTTATCCGATGAAATAATATAATTAGGAAGTGGCGGAAAGAATGAAATGGAATCAGATGTTCCAAGGACGTCAGGAACTGGTAGAAGGAAAGTTCTCCATCAACTTTTGCACAGTTGGGCGATTCACTTTCCTCTTATCTCTGTCAAGATGCCGGAAGTTAGTACAATCGCAGAGATCAATCATGGGATTTTTTTTTATCAAGAGTCGAGAGATGGTTCCAAGGTTGCATCACTAATAATCTTGAGATTGAGCTTTTCGAGGAACCATATTTGGGATTGAGAATCTCCCCAACGATTTTGCGATGAAATGCAATTTAGAAAAATTCTTTTCAAGCAAACAGCCACGACTTTGAAAACCAATTTCTCAACGATTGTCATTTCAAGGCAAACCTTCACATGAGTTATTACCAAAGAAAGAAATGAAAAGAGCATGACATTTTCATTTCGAAGCATGGTCGTCAAATATAGGGATTTTGCCCATGAGAATATTCAAAAATAATTTCAAAAGCCAGAAAATTCAACTGGGAAGTGTTAAAATCATTTCCTAATATTTCCTAGAAAATGCAAAGCGATTGAGGAAAAATTCAAACAAGATCCATAAAAGGACCAGGTTTCTCTGTGAAAATTGCATGCATTCATTCATTATTCAGACTGCGAAAAGAGAGACAGAAACTTGCGAAATAACCTCTTCTGATTCCTCAAAACTAGCAAGGTCATAAGAACTTTAAAAAAAATAATTGAAATACAGTAGTATTAGTGCCCCTGATCACAGTTTGTCAAGTGAGCTAGTTTTAGTCCAATACATTTAAATCAATAATTAGGGAACGGATTGTTTGAGAATTTTCTGAACTCCTACGCGGATATAAACCGGTTTTTAAACATATAACTTTTTAATGATGGAACAACTCATTCAGGATTCCAGATATTGGGTTCAGGGATTCAAATAAAGATTTAGAGAAAGTGCTGCACATACTGAAAAGAACTTGGGTAAGGCGGAAAAATCTTGAAAGGGGTTTACTACTGTAAAAAGTGAAGTAATTGCGCACAACTGTTTTTGAGGTTTTAGCTTAAGAAGTAAATTTTTACTGACTAATCGCAAATATAAACTACCACATAATTTTTTATAACCTCGGTTACCTTCAAGATCAGGTGCGCTTTTTTGCTCAGTATGAGCCACACAAAATAGAATCACCAAAACATTCACAAATGCTGAAATAATCATCAAATTCTCATTCGGGATTTCCGAAAATTCGCATAAACTCAGGTACAGTATATTTAATACACTGAAGGTTCAATATCTGTCTAATTATTTACTATAGAGGACGTTAAAATTTTCAATTAGTTTTCTGCTTTTAATTAATTTTCTTCGGCAGTTTAAAATTCATTAACTAGGATTTCAGTTGGGCTCCACCCAAAAAAACTCAATTTTCTCAGCAAAGCTTGAATAATACTCAAAGTTTCACGCAATAAAATTCAGTCTTCGAAGTTTCATAGTTCGGGGCAATTTTCTGTATAAAAAGTGACTTATTCACGCGTAAATAAAATAATACAGTTTCTTTTTACTTTGATTCACTGAACACTTATGTGAGATGATAAATTTGTTTTTCCTCCGGATATAAATTTTTCTTCGCGCTCGCGACCTTTGAAATAGTCAATGATTTCAGCAACTACATTTTTAAATTCATTTATTTATTCTTCAAAAAAACCAGTACACTCACCATGAAGCTTGGCAACGCATTCGTCTGTGTCGCCGCGATACGCCGGTTCAGCTGAGCCGCATTGACAGGCGCACTCCACGGCGGCGGCGGCGGTGGTGGCGTCCTCGCCCAAGGCGTTGGTCGCCTTGTCCGCCAGCAGCGCATTGGGCGGCGCTCTAGTCGCTCGGCGCGTACCATTTTTCCCGCAAGCATCGTAACACGTCCCACCTGACATAACTATT